>JARVLU010001073.1:9111478-9121989 GCA_031762415.1 Simpsonichthys santanae | reverse complement strand
TATATATATATATACTATATATACATATATAAGCTCAATGGGATTGACTTGTCTAAATAAAGGTTGAATGAGTAGACATCCTGCACTTATACAGTACAGTACTGTACAGTACATAAATATAGTACAGTATACTGTACACATGATGTACCAGCGCCCCCCAGTGTTCATATTTTTTAAAACATAGCGTTAAACAGCACTGAGATCATGTTGAATTAATTGGAAACATTACCTTTAAGCTCTAAATTTTAATCTATTTAAATATTAAACAGTATTTTGGGAAATAATTCACTTGGCTCGTGTTCATTTATTTTTAAATCTTTATTTTTTATTTTATTTTTACTGTTGCGAATCTGCGGACCGGAAATGAAACATTACACGCTATTCCGCAGACAGGAAGCCACGTGCTCAGCTGCGAACACCAGAAGCTGAAGTTTCTGATAGGAAAGCTTCACATGTCGCTACTTTGACTTTATTTAAGTGGTGGTACATTAAAGAACGTTTTCAAACATGTCTTCATTCAGGAAAGCGCTAAAGTCCCGACAGAGGAACCACCATGAAAGATCTCAGGTTAGCTTTTTTTTTTTTTTTTTTTTTTTTTTTAGATAACTGGCTAAATAACAACAAGCCAGCTATGCTAATAGCTTACCATTAGCCTTCTCCCCAATTTTATAAATGTTAGGCTGTGCTCTGTTATATTCAACTGTACAAACAACAACCTTAATAATCGTGTTTTAACTGTTTCGTTTTGTCCAACCAGCCTGGCTTCAGGAAATATCTGGGTTTACTGGAGAAAAAGAAAGACTACAAACTTCGAGCAGAGTAAGTTAAACAAATTTGTGTGTAACTTTTCTAAAATAAATAAATAAATTCTCGTGTCAGATGCAGCATTTGTTTGTTTTTGTAATTACAGTGACTATCACAAGAAACAAAGCACCCTCGCAGCACTGCAAAAGAAAGCTCTGGAGAAGAACCCAGATGAGTTTTACCACAAGATGATCAACTCCAAACTGGAGGTAAAAATCAACACTTTTCACACCCTTTCATGTGTGGGTCATATTTTAACTCTGTTTTCTGTGGTTTTTGACAGGATGGAGTTCACACCATGACGAAAGCCAACGAGGAGGTGGAAGTGACGGAGGAACAGAAAAAAGTGATGAGGACTCGGGATATGAAATATGTGGAGATGAAGAGGGTTGCTGAGGCTAAGGTGCGTTAAATGTCTCAATGCAATGTGGAGCATCCACATGAACATTATGAACTTTTCCATAAAGTGGATTTCTAAACCACTGTTTATATTTGTAATTTAAAATAATTTTCACATACATGGTGTGGAGTTTGTGTCAGTTTTAAAGTCCTCTCATTAACATGCATCTTTGATGATGTGACCACAAATTTTGCAGCTCTGGATGCATCCATTATCTTTTAGCCGCTTCTTCCTTTCTGGGTTTCGGGGGTCACTGGCGCCCATATCCAGCAGTCACTGCTACTGCGAGAGGTTGGATGCACCCTGGACCGATTGCAAGTCCATCACAGGGCCTCAAAGAGACAAATAGAACAAACAGCCATTCACACACTGAGACCTAGGGACAATTTATTTAGCAATGGACCTAACATGCATGCTTTTTGTCTGTGGGAGGAAACTGGAGCACACATAGAAGATCCATGCATGCACAAAGAGAACATGCAAACTCCACCCAGAAAGGCCCCAGGCAAGGTTTGGATCGAGCAAGTTTGCTGAGTGGCGACAGCTCTACCAACAATTCTGAATTCAGATATTAAATCTCTGTAAAACTGCAAAAGAAAAGTTGCCTTTTTTTTATTGCCGTTTAAAGTTGCCAGCTAATCTCCAACGGTCAGCCCAGTGAGAGACGTCCTTTGGACTGTGTAGAGATAGTCTGGTATTCAAATGGGTAAAAATAGTTTAACAATGTAAACATGGAAGCGTACAAAGTCACAATGAACAACCGTCTCAAATGACTTAATTTGCAGAAGCAGCGGGTTTAATGTTTAGAGTTATTTGTTTGGATAGCTGCTTTACTAGTTAAGTTGTAGTTCTGTAGCCTTACGCATTTGGAGTTGTACCTTTTTTTTAAACTTTGCTTTCACATTGCATTTATAATGTTAAATTATTTTATTTTAAATTGTATGCCACTGTCATATATGAGATAATACATTTGTCATTTGTCATGGTATCATTCATGGCAAATATACCAGGTAGTGGTAGTTGTTCCCAGATGATAGTTCAGTATTTACAAAAGATTAGTTGTCTTAGTACAGCTGACATAGTGTAGCTGCTGCACAAAACTGATTACTGATATGACTGAAATTAGAGATTTGCTTTGGCTTTTTATGTGATTTAATTCTCTTCTTGTGGGCTTTCTGTCATTAAGTTAAGCTGCAGTTATTTAAAAGTCTTAACGAGCTCAACATCTGTTGTTGTTTCAAGACAGTCGACCACAAAATAGTTATACAATGACCATTCAGTTCAGTTTTAAATGGTTGGTTTAGAAGTGACTTGTCCTAATAAAAGGCCAGCCATTGTTTTAGCATGAGGAGAACTTATTTTGTTCTGATACTCCGGTAGTGTCAACGGTGTGAGCATCTCCATCTTAATCTCTGCTGTTATGTTGGTTGGGTTGTTTTATGTTTCCAGAAAATTGAGAGGATGAAAGGAGCTCTCCATCTTCTGGATGCAGAGAGCAAAGAGAAGAACAAACATACTTATTTTGTGGATTCCAAGAAGGAAGGTAAAAACAAACGTGTGCTAGACAGAGAGGAAAAGTATCTGATGCACGAAGCGTTACCGTTCATTTTGAATTGATGTTAACAACTATTATGTTTGAGTTGGTTAATTAAGAGACTTTTTCTTTTTCTTCCTCACAGTACAGGGATTTGACCTGGCTACCCACCTGGACACAGCTCCAGAGCTGGTGAACAGAGTCTACAACAGACCAACTCTGCAAACACTGGAGACCAAGTGCATCCAGGGAGCTGCCCAGACCTACGCTGTACAGGTTTGTTATGGACACAATGAATGGAACAAACACAGATCACATTCATTTTAATGTTTGAGCAAAAAAGAATTGCTCTGATTTCCAAAAGTCATTTTCTCATTAAATTGATTCTTCAGCCTGAACTTAAACTTGGTGGTTAAACCATCATGTCTGTTTTTCTTCACACACAGAAGCTGGCCAGGCAAAGGAGACATCAGTATAAGCTCCTGTCTCAAAGGATTGACAGAGAAAAGAAAATGTACGTCATCAGCCAGAAAATTCAAACCCGAAAGGACCTACAGGTGAATAATTGTTAAACGAAAACTTTACTGCTATTTGTGTGCTGTTTTTTTTTTTTTTTTTAATATTTCTCCTTCCTCCAGGATAAAAGGAAGAAAGTGAAGGTAAAAAAGGAGATGACTAATTCTGCAGCCATCTACAAGTTTGAGACCAAAAGACAACGCTAATAACGAACTGCTGGGTGTGAAACTTTGAAAATAATATATTAAAGTGCATCATCTACATCCCATCAGTGATAAGATGAGACATATTTTCTCATCATTGTTAAAGCTGTACGTTTTTGTGCATAAGTTTCTTCCAAATAAATAAAAACATGTTAATAGTTTTGTTGTTATGAGGATTGCTCAGCTTTATGTAGATATTTATTTTTTTACCCTGTTTGGGGTAGACAAAATGGTAAATTTATGAAGAAGCCCATGGCTGAATATATATAAAAATAAAAACATTTGTGCTGTGGTCAACTGGGCTGCTAAAATTGTTTATATATTTACCACCACTGGGGGGCGTTAGTGATCTTTGACCATAAAATGTTTTTTTATTTATTTATTTTTATACTGGAACTGTTACTGAAGTTAAAATTTTAGTAAAGCTTCATAAAGTTGTTTGAATCACTACATAAACTGAGGAGTAAGTAGTTTAAGTAATTAAATATTATGTTTAACCTTTGAATGGCCGGTGGCGCTTTATTTCAAGACATTAAAAAAACGTTCAGTAACTGATACATGTACAGTATTTGGTTTGTAGAAACATCTTGTCTTATTTTAACTTGCTGATTTCATATTGACCACACAATGTTTTTCTTTCCTCCCCTTTTTTTGTAAATCCCAAAATTATTTAGGCTTTTTGCTCGTCAGGGGTTGCCACAGCAAGCTGTCCTCCATGATATCACTCTGTCCTCATATCTCTTGTAATGTCACAAAATGCAGGCCAAAAAAATAAATAAATGCAGCACTGCAAAAGTGCTGAGCTAACCAGTACTCTAAGATTTTCTTCCTGAGCCTCACAGTCCGTCATGATACGTCTTTGCTGCAACCGAGCTGTAAAAGCAACAGATTACAAGTTGATCATTCACAAGTCATTGAATAATCATATACTCAACACAATTACTCATTAGCTAACTATAAATTGATAAATTTGTATCTCAGCTTGTAGTGTAGTCATGTACCTGCATGTAATTCATACTGCTGTGTCGTAGACTTGATCATTGAAGGAGCAGCAGCTTCACGCTGGAGACACTGAAGGGCATCAGATAAAGAAACGGTTTAAGATCAGGCAAAGTAATGCAAGGTGTCCAAATTACACCAAACAAAAACACAAACGCAACATTTTGTTTTTGGTCTCATTTTTTACAAGATGAACTCAAATACCTTAAGACTTTTTATGCACTGTACACAAATGTTCTTTTTCAAATATTGTCCACAAATGTGTGTAAATCTGTTATTGAGCACTTTTCATTCACCAGTTCAGGTGTGACATATCAAGATGATTAGATAGCATGATTATTGCACAGGTGTGCTTCAGGCCGACCACAGAAAGGCCACTGTAAAAATGTGCAGTTTTGTTACACAGCACAACACCAGTGATGTCCAATGTTTGGAGGTAAGTGACTGCAGGATTGTCCACCAGAGCTGCTGCCTAAGAACTGAATGTTAATTTCTCTACCATAAGCCGTCTCCAAAGTTGTTGCAAAGAAATTGGTAGTACATCTAACTGGCCTCACAACCACGTGTAACCACAACAGGCCAGGACCTCCACATCCAGCATCTTCACCTCCAAGTTAGTCTGGGACCAGTCACCCAGACGGCTGCTGCAACAATCGGTGTGTGCATGACTAAAGAATTTCGGAAACCGTCTCAGGGAAGCACATCTGTGTGCTTGTCCTCATCAGGTTCTCCATCTGACTGTAGTTTGTTGCTGTAACAGACTTGAGTGGGCAAATGCCCACAATGGATGGTGTATGTTGGTGTTCTCTTCATGGATGAATTCCAGTTTGTACAGGGTAGATGGCAGACAGTGTGGTCAACGTGAATCGAGTGGCTCGTAGTGGAGTTATGGTATGGGCAGAGGTATGTTATGGACAAAAAATGCAGGTGCATTTTGAATGCACAGATGCTGTGATGAGATCCTGAGGCCCGTTGTGCCAGTATTCCACAACCATGACCTCATGTTGCAGCATCATAATGCACGGCCCCATATGTTGCAAGGATTTGTACACTTTTCATTCATTCAACCTTTATTTAGGCAGGTTAATCCCATCGAGCCTCCAGGACTCATTTACAAGAGAGACCTGGCCACAAACAAACAATGACAGCAACAGTAGATTTTCCTTAGACAATCAACAATAGATGATCATAAGAGAGAAATATCTCAAGGGTCATTAACATCAGCGACCGCCTGTGCATGTAGCCAAATGTGCACAATTCTTGGAAGCTGAAAATAATGTCAGTTCTTGCATGGCCAGCATATTCACTGGTCATGTCACTCATTGAGCATGTTTGGGATGCTCTAGATCGGCTTGTACGACAGCGTGGTCCAATTCCTGACAATAACTTTGCACAGCCATTGGAGTGGACCAACATTCCACAGGCCACGATCAACAACCCGATCAACTCTATGCAAAGAGATGTGTTGCACTGCATGAGGCAAACGGAGGTCGCTGGATTTCTGACACACACACCACTCCTCCAGACCTCCCCAATACAGTAAGACGACATTTTAGAGTGCTCACTAACAGATTTATTTTGTGAACAGAATTTAAGAGAATAAGGCCTACAGTAATGTACATTGAAAACGTCTTAATCTTGGAGTTCAGCTCGTGAAAACTGTGAGCGAAAGCAAGTGTTGCATTCATATTTTTGTCCAGTACAGCACTTTTTAATTATTATTAACCTTTATTTAACCAGGCAAATCCCATTGAGATCACAGATCTCTTTTGCAAGGGAGGCCTGGGCCTGAAAGCAGCCTAACATGCATGTTTTTGGTGTGTGGGAGGAAACTGGAGAACCTGAAGAAAACACGCAAGCACGAGAAGAACATGCAAACTCCACATAGAAACACCCCAGGTCCAATTTAAGACTGAACCACCACCTTTTTGCTGTGAGGCAACAGTACTAACCACTGCGCTGCCGTGCATTAAGTGAAACTAAAACATTCTGACAGATTTCTGAGCGCCATGTACCACATAAAAACCAGTTCGAGGTCAGTAAGCACAACCAGAATTAATATATAACGTGCACCAAATTATAAGGCTCACTGTTGATTTTTGAGAGAAGTAAAGGATTTTAAGTGCGCCTTATATTTCTAAAAATATGGTAGATTTATTACACAGAGTGAATTATTTCAAGCTTTTCTTTATTGTAATTTCAATGATTATGGCTTACAGATGATAAGAAAAAAAATAGAATATTCCACAGTCAGATTAATACCTTTGGAGACAAGTCCTGCTGGAAAATGAAATCATCATCTCCATTATGCTCGTCAGCAGAAGGAAAGATGAAGTCTCTAAAATGTCCTGGTGGATGCTGAGTTGACTGGACTTCAGAAACCACAGTGGACCAACCCCAGCAGACGATATGGCCTCAAACCATCACTGAATGTGGAAACTTCACTCTGGACTTCAAGCAACGTGGGTTCTGGACCTCAACACTCGTCCTCCAGACTCTGGGAACTTGATTTCCAAATGACATGAAAATTGACTTTAATCTGAAACGAGGACATTGGACCACTGAGCAACAGTCCAGCTCTTCTGGTCTTCAACCAGGTAAGACACTTCTGATGTCTCTGGTTCAGGAGCGGCTTGACTTAAAGGAACGAGACATTTGTAGATGATGTCCAGGAGTTAATCAGCTGATCAGGGTGCGACACCAGGAGTTTACATTGCAGAACCTCTTCACAGTATTCTAATTTGATTATTTATGAGTCATGAAAATGAAAATGGCAAGAAATAAAGGCTTGAAATGTATAATGAATCTATATAATATGAGTTTCACTTTCTGAAGTGATTGGCAAAAGCGATTAAACTTTTTTCACAATATTCCTATTATTTTTTAGCTGCACGTGTGTGTCTACTGCTGCTACTTTGCTCCAGCTGCAAACATTCATCAGGACGCTTCCACAGAATCCTGAGATCTTCTTCATCGAACAGCAGCTTAGCAAACTGAAGCCTTTTCTTTGGCGTATTTTAATTTGTTAATTTGATTTTATGACACATTTCTTTTTGCTTTGTGTGTGTGTGTGTGTTTGCGTGGGAACTGCAGACTGCTCTTGACGCAGGCCATCTCTGTGAGCAACACTTCCATCAGACACTGTGTCAGTCAGCATTACAGCTGGAGATGCTGCGACTCCCGCGCATGGCTCTCGCCGCCCTCGCCTGTCACTTCGGTGATGGACAGTTTCCCTTTCACTGCTTCCCACAAACACACCGTATCTTCCTCACTGCTCTTGTCCTTGTCCTTTTCATCCTCACACACACACATACACATGCTCACGCTGAGCTGCTATGTGCTGAAACTCCACTTTGGGAAAGATAAGAGTGATGCTCAGTTATTTGGAGCAGGGTGTCCTTTGTTCTGGCTGTATGGTGAGAAAAGAAAACAGATAAGATGCAGATTTATCCCCAAGTGAAAGCCATTACAATAAGAACCAAAGCCTATTCATTATTAAAGCAAGCGCAGTCTGTACATTTTAGACAATGAAAAGTAAACTTGTTCTGTGGGTATATGATGAGAACAAAGCGTTGAGGTGCTCTTCGTCCATCAGAGTTTCTTTTTAAACGATGATGTAGGACGATTGAATGGGCTTGCAGTAATTAATGATGATAGAAATTAAGAAGCAAACCGCAGCGCTTCATTGATTTGGTCTGAACAGATCTGCTGCGAGATCCATCTGTGGTTTAATCAATAGAATGATGAATTACAAAGAGCTGTTGGACAAGACACACGCTCTCGCTGAGCTGAATGTAAATAAGTGGAGCTTGGTGATGGGCTAAAAGATACACTTTTATTTTGTTATGTACTATAAGGACCTGCCAGCCATGTGCAGTTTTCACAATGACTGCTACCCAGTGCCGAAAAAAAAATTAGAACATTGTGTTAAATGTAAATAAAATCAAGATGCAGTGATCTGAAAATCTCAATTTGTTGTTTTGAAATATGTACACATGTACACTTTATGGTGTTTTTTCAGATGTATAGACTACCCATGCCAGAACCAGTGCACCCACATACCATCAGCGAGGCATACGTTTGAACTGTCCACTGATAACGGACCTGATGATCCTTCTTCTTTTTTTAGTGGCGTTCATGATTTATAAAAATAGTCAAATTTTAATTAATCTGACCAGAAAATGTTTCCCTACTTTACATTTTTGATGTAATCTGTTTTTCCAGTCACAGTATTGTGTAAATGTTTGTGAAGCATTCACACTATTGTGATCCATTTTTCTCCCTTTTGTTTTTCAGAATGTTTCTCGTTCTGCAATTTTTGTGCTATTTCAACAAATCATAAATCGAAACATTCAGCTCTTTCAGGACAATCCTGCTAAGGCTTTTGGTATTGGTGCATGTTTAGCTTGTTGAAATATTTAGCATTTTCTGCCACTTTTTTCCTCATAGGAAATTAATTAAGCTAATTTTGCATCCCTCAGATCTTTAGATCTGTTTACACATTTTTACTGCTCCTTTCACTTTTTGTTCTGGTTCAACTTCTTTGTGCAAATTTAAACTTTCTCAGCTACTTTCAGCTCATTTCAGCTGTTTTTTCAGCTGTTTTGTGATACTGTACTTTCTTATTCTTTCTGGAAACAACATTTTTGTGCCTCTTCTAACTTATTTCTGCTAATTTTTGTTTGTTATAGCCTTTTCAGCTTATTTCTGCAAGTTTCATTTTTTTCTACTATTTCAGCTACTTACTAAGTTGTACATTTTCCTTAGCTAAGTTGTTGCTGCCATGTCAGCCTGTTATTTGTGTTTACAGTATTTAATAAATGCATTTATGTTGTACTTTGTGCTCCTGGTGGCTGCTTGCACTTGAGTCTAATAACACTGAACCGTGATCATTTTAATTATGTTATGAAGTGTTTCTGAGCCCACAAAGTGATGTCCAAACAGCATCAGACTCGTTTTTAATGCAGAGCTGCTGAGAGTCTGAAGACAACGAGCTAACCAAACCCTTCCCAAGTCTCAATTAACAATATTCCGAAATAAAAAAAAAAATTTATAGACTTTTTTTTTTCTAGACTGGTGAACCTCTGCCTGAGAGATTCATCTTCTGTAAAATTATCTTTTTACACCCAGTCCTCTTACTGATCTGATAACGATGAACTTATTTCACTGCTAAATGAAGGCAAAACATCTTCAGCGTCACAATAAAAAATCCAGTTTCTTTTTTTTTTTTTTTTTTTTTAATTGATCATGACCTGGAAGTTTGAGAATCTTCACCTTTTGACAGTCTTTTGTTGCACCTATCCCCACTTTTAAAAGTGGTAAATTTTCCTTAGCTAAACATTTGATATATTTGCTGTGTTTCATTAAGATTAACTTATGAATTTATGAGATTTGCAAGTCATTTATTTACATTTTACACAACCTTCCAACTTTTTCAGAATTGGGCTTTTATTGAAAGTAAACAAAATTGTGTTTATAACTGTCTATTGATGAGAGTGAACATATTTCATAGTCACCCACACATTATCAAACCTAAAGGACATATCTCATCTTCTAAAACTACATCAGTAATGATGGAACCACTCTGTTGGCGATAAAGTATCAAAAATCAATTACCAAAAAAAAACAAAAAAAAAAAAACAACAACAAGAACTTTGTGAAATGCATTTGCAGCAGCAGAAATGAAATTAACCAATCACCTCATTTTCAATGCAGTGATATGAGTAATTTAGTGTTGTCCAACTACTCTATATAACTTGGTTACCGTTGGACAATCACGTACAATCAAACAATTCAAAAAAAAAAAAAAAAAGGAAATTATGTTAACATTCAAACGGCGACTCACTTGTGGGGTTGTGATGTAACCGAGGAACCTTTTTGCTTCTTCCTCCAGGGACTGACTCTCGCTGGTCCAGGGCTGCAGATCTATGTGCCACCGTGGATTCTGCTGTTGAGCACACACATATACACACACACACATTACATAAAAAAAAAAAAAAAAAAAAAAAAAAGAAAAAACAACGCAACATAAAACAAAATTACATAACCTGCAAGC
>JARVLU010001073.1:9097229-9107362 GCA_031762415.1 Simpsonichthys santanae | reverse complement strand
GAGGACCATCAGCCTAACAATGGATCGTTAGCACCCTGATGGTTGTTTGCTATTCACAGAGGGCTGAGTGATACAAGGGGCTCGTGCGCGGTGAGCCTGGGTGATTGCAGCAATCAGATGGTTTTGAATGTCCAGAGGACCAGACTTAGCTTTTTTAGATTATTCAGACTGGTTTTTGTTTAAGATCTTTTCGTGACATTATTCTTAATTTTCCCATTTTTATTCATCTCTTTTAAATTTGAAGGCTTTGTCCACATTTCTACTGTTTTTACACATTTTATTGTAAAGATCATTGTGATTTGCATCAGCAAAAACTGCTTCACATATAAACTTACTAGTTTTGTGAAACAATACGTTTTTTTGATATTCATCAGCTAAACTATATTTTCCTTAATCCAAAATTGTTTTTTGTGCTGACAGTAAATAAATAAAATCACATGAATCATCAAAAACAGTCCTTAATAAATCCATCCCCCACACTCTCATGTTTTATTGATAAATTGCTGACAACGTGCACTAACCCGACCGACACTGAGACACGTCTTAATGGTTTGTTTTTGGTTTAAATGTTAAAGTTGCTGGAGATAAACTTGTGCTTACATTTTGCTATTATTAGATGTGTACACAAAATAGCCTCCTGTGTGATTTTAACCTTGCACTAGATTCTTCACCAAAGCTCTGGAGCAGCACCTCCACTTACCTCGCTCACACACTTGCCCTGCATACTGATCCGGGGTTAAGGATGCTTAAGGACAGTGCTAATCGATCCCCCCCCAATTACAGAGAGCTGAATAGTGAGAAGTGGGGAGAAGAGAGAGGTAGCCTGGGGTCTGAGCGTTGGGAGGATATCGCTGAATGCAAGAGAGATGGGGGTGTAGGGGGTGAGGCAGTCTTTATGGAGCCCCCCCTACTCCTTTAACTTGAAGCCGGGTGTCATGGGGCTTTTGAAGTAGTGGAAAAGAGAGGAGGGACAGAAGAGGGGGAGGATGTGCAGACAGTGTCTTTCTCCATGCCAGAGGGAAGACGTCTGAAGGAAAATCTTTGCAGCCTTGACAGTGCCCCTGATGCCTTTTCGTGTGTATTTGTGTGAGTGTTTGGATATCTATGTGCATCTCAGCCTGTTTGTGTGCATGTGTCCCTGAGTGTAAAAGTGTGGCTGTTGTGGTGAGGTGGGGATCACAGAGCCTCCTTTTTAAATTGCCACTAATGAGCCCTGGCTGGTGAGAGGTACTCGAATTGATTAAATTTGCATGGGAGCCTAAATCATGACAGGGGCCTCATATTTTTGCACCCCACCTCTGGGTGCGCACACATGCATACATACATAGCACCCCCTGCTATGCCCCCACCTCCGTATCAGACCTACAGGGGGTATCTCTGCAGGAGAGAGGGCCAGGATGCACCAAGAGGAGGGTGCGTGTACACGTGTGTGTGTGTGTGGTGTTGAACGGGGCGTGGAGCGCACCCATCTGCCTCGGTATTACTGTCAGTCCATCATTCAGGGGAATGCCAGGCTCGTGCCTTGGGGACGTGTTCATTACGCTTTAACTACCGGATCCGTCCTTGTCTTGCAGCCTCCTCGTGTCATTGTCTGCCTGAGATTGCATGTATGTATATTTATGCACGTATCATCACAACTGAATGCTCCCAGTTCATTTAGATGAGGATGGGTAATTGAGTATTTCCAAATTGAGCAGTGATCTGAAAATACACAAATTGGGGCAAGTTGATACTGTAAGCTGGGAGTTTGTCACCTTGTTACAGTATCACACTTTCCTCGTACCCGATCCGTTTTTACGTCAAACTTTCCGCTGGGTTTCTCCAACTCCTACCTCTGTAACTGCGATGGCGCATGACGAGAGCTCTGCTTTGCCTCATATCTATTCCGACTGACACCGAGGTGTTGGGATGAATGCATGCGAGCGCTAGCGGGGGCCGGTGCTCGTGCGCGGTGAGCCTGGGTGATTGCAGCAATCAGATGGTTGTGTTAATCAGAGTTTGTTCGTCAGTGGTCTGATGAGGGGCAATGAGGGCCGCTGATTGTAATGCGATGCTTCGATCGGCATCTCTGACGACTTACACAGACGAACTGCCAAGAGAATCATTATCTTTTTTTTTTTGGGTTTTGTTTTGTTCCACTTCTTAAACGCCATGACAGGTCACCGTGATGTAAACAAACAAGCAAAGTGCCACGTTTGTGGGTGCAGGGGAGTACGTTAGCAGCGAGATGCAGACTCAATTATCATTACACAGAACGTTTTCATTCCAGTGGACATGATGATGCTTTGTGACATGATGGCTTTTATATATCGCTGTTTAGGTGTCAGTGTCACCCCTGAATAACAAAGGCAAAGTGGGGGGGGGGAACAGTGTGACGGGGTGAGAGCAAAGGTTTAGGAGGTGGGGGATGAAAAAAATGTGACCCCCCACGGTTTATATTTCTGTCTTGGAGTAGAAAGGCTCGGATCAAATCTTTGTCTGCCCCCACATCCTCTCCTCTTTTCTTTCTTGTGGGAAAGGGTTGCTGACGCTATTCTGGCTGCCTCATCAGCCAAGTCCCTACAAGGGCTGATACAAATTAATTAACCTAATTAGGGACTGTGATTGCGGGTGTGATTGTAGGGGCTGGAAGGGGAGGGAGGGAGGGATTGGAAAGATGTGGCAGGAGGGATGGTTCGTGGAGGTGGGGGTGCGCTGGCAGCCAGGGCCCAGGCGATGATGAGCCAGGAGGTGCGGGAGAGGAGCCAAGATGCTCTGCATGGCTAATGAGGAAAACTAGCTGGATTTCCTTCTTCTTTTCTGTTTTCATTCCTCACATTCTATTTACCTCCATTTAAAAAAAAAAAAAATTACGTCACCCCTTGAGCTTCAATGTGCTTTTTTTTTTTTTTTTTTGGTATGTCAATTCATAATATCCTATTCGTTTAACTGCCTATGTGTTTTCTGTGTATTTTTTTATAATTTTGACCAGAAACCTTACATTCTTCACGCTTTATTGACCAAAGAGGATTCCAGAGTCATCTACAAAGCAGGAATCTGTCTTTTGTTTGTATTCTGTAGCACAAGACGCTGCGCAGAAGTACCTATTGTTCATTTTAACTATACATCCCACAAGGAGCAGAAATACCTTTTGGGAACAAACATATAGACGGGCTCACACAGGATCTCATCCTTTTGAACACAGCCAACCGCAGCTGAACTTCAGATGCACAGAATCTCTGCCTCATACCCACAGAACCACACAGGCACAACTCCAGAGAAGGAATATTAGAACTTCCTTTTGTCCTGGAGACAGAACAAAGATATTCTTCAGGCTAAAGCAAAATGTGTTTTCTTGCCGCTATCAGCATTTCTAATGTTTCTAATGAGTAAGAGGAAAGGGAGGGAAACCTTTTGGTATCAGTAAATACAAAAAGAGGAACAAAATTGCTACAAAAGTGGTTCAGAAATGCAACAAATCTTTGCCAGGACGGTCCACCGGCTGCAACGTCACATTCAAATATTGTCACTTCATCAGAGCCATGCAACGATCATTTGTGATCCTTGATTTTTAAGATGTTTTGTTTTTACTTTTTTTCACTCTCCTGTTCTTTATATGCCCTTAATTTCTATTTAAGGCCAAGTTTGAAGTTTTTACCACAGTATTAGATGCAGAAACATAATTAGGAAGTGAATGTTGATTTCACTGCTCTAATCTGGAGCCTCAGAGGAAAGAATATCTCTTTTAGTATCCTTGTCCCATAGATTCTGCATTTTAATTGACAATAAGGTAACTATTCTCTGCATGTACAGTCATACTTTACAGAGTCATCATACATCATACTAAGGCCAATTCTAAAGTAAACTTCACCTTCTATAACGTCAGATATGAGGTATTTATTGACGTAATATTGCAGGTGCATGAAAAATTTTTTTTTTTTGGTGGTCAATCATTTCATAAAGTGAAGCTCGTATACAAGATAGAATATAGAATATGTCATAGCCAGCCTTTGTCAGTGTGGGAAGAAGCCGAGTTCTGCTGGAAAATGAAATCAGCATCTCCATGAAGCTCGTCTGCAGAAGGAAGCATGAAGTCTCTAAAATGTAGCTGCTGCGTTGACTGTGAACTTCAGGAAACACTGGACCAGCAGAAGAGGACATGGATCCAAACCATCACTGACTGTGGAAACTTCACTCTTGACTTCAAGTAACATGAATTCTGGACCTCTCCTCTCTTCCTCCAGACTCTGAGACCATGATTTACAAATGACATGAACATTTACTTTCATCCGAAAAGAGGACATTGGACCACTCAGTCCAGTTCTTTGTCTCTTCAGCAGGTAAGACGCTTCTAATGTTGTCTCCATTTCAGGACTGGCTGGACTTGAGGAATGAGACATTTGTAGCTCATGTCCAGGAGTTAATCTGCTGATCAGGATGTGACACCAGGAGTTTCTAATACTGAACATCTTCACAACATTCTACTTTTCCGAGACACTGAATTTTAGTTTTTCATTATTTGTAAGCCATAATCATCAAAATTACAAGAAACAAAGGCTGACAATACAGTATTTCACTCTATGTGTAATGAATCTATATACTAAAATATTTACTTTCTGAAATTATTGACAAAAAAAAAAAAAACTTTCACAATTTTTTTTTTTTTTTTTTTTTTTTTTTAGATGCATCTATATAACAGCCTGTCATGTTGGAACACGGTCTATTGCAACATGTCCGGCATGAAAACTTTGCTTCAAAACAATTTAGGGTTACTCAGTTTGTGTAACTATTTGATGCATGAATAACGTGGAACATGAACCCACTTTAATAATCATCAACGCTTTGGGATGTGTTCTCCATACTTCTTACAACCCACCGTCAACAAATCTAAACTATCCCGTAAAGCATATCATATCCTGTTTGTTTTGTCTTTACAGGTGAGGGTAAATTTTGTTTAAAATAATATTTTGTTTAGCAGTCAATAATCTAAATATCAATGCTTTTTCCCACAAAGTTTTAAGCAGCAATCTGATATCACTGTTCACAGGAACCTGCTCAATGGAGCAAGTGGAGCAGCCACTCCCCCAATCAAGTGCAAACGTACGTGTTTGCTCATCCCCATTTTTTAAAATTAAATACACAATATCACTCCAAGCAGGCCAGAAGCATATAGTGATTTTTATTTTTGTTTATTTTCCTAATTTATGATACCTGCTACGATCACTCCCTACATTTGATTCAAGTTTGTTCAATCCAAAACATCTTAACACCAAGTTCATAGCTTTTATTAAATGGCTATAAGTTCTATAGCAGATGAAACAATATATTTGAAACCTAAATCAGCAAAGACATGGGGGAACACTTGTCACAGGATGGGTGATGATCAGAGTTTGAAAAAAAAAAAAAGGTGCATGTAACATGTAACTTGGGTGAGTATTTGTGATTTTCCAATTTTTGAGACGTTTTTGTCTCGTGTCCAGGACTTCAGCCCTTCAGATAAGCATGCACAGGTGGAATGAATCACTCACTTAATGATTCCTCTCCCATTCTGTGTTCACACTTGTGTTTTAATTAAAGCCCAGAGAAAGAGAGGACAAGAGAGCCCTGCGAAGAGCTGATACTATCACCCGGGGGCAGCCAGGTAAAACCAGCTGCTGGAGATTTGGCCTCAGACCAGTTCACGTGTGGAAGCAAAGCCCTTGTATACAGTTGTGGACATGAATCACATGTTGAAGTGTGTGCATATGAACTCATAAATCCACACACCTAGAACAGTGTGTGTGTGTTCGTGTTTGGAAGCTGCTGTTCGTTGCTTCTCTCAGCTAAACATTTGTAGGCAGGCTGCTATCAGATATTTATAATGGCTCATGAATATGGATGGGCAGCGAGATGGGACTGATGTTTGTCCTCTAAGAGAGGATGAAAGGAGAATGTGCTCCCTTCCCTGAGAGATCAAGTCAGGGCCGCTCACAGCACTGGAGTGGGAGCTCTGGGTTGGGAGTGCAGACAGGGAGTGGGGCGGGCACTTCTGGTTCAGGACAGATGGTAAAATTTAATGAAATGTGATTTGGATAGTCAAGGCAAAACATTTCCCTCATGAGTTTCTGAATTAAAAACTTCTAGTGGAAAATTAACTCTGATGTTAGGATGAGGTTTTCTTATTTCCCTCCTACATTTCCTTCCAACATTTTTGACAACTTTCTGTTCTGATCGGTTGAATCGACCGGGCCTTTGTCTTGTAAACTACTGGTGTGACACAGTCAGGATAATTCAAAGGAAACACAATGAAAACAATTTCATGATTATGTCGGCTTTTATCTGTTTTGATATTTTGCTTTCATTACTTCAGATTGATATATGTGTATAAAGACACCTTATGTGCCACATTGCGTTGCCAAATATTTTCACTGAAGGGACAAATGACATACTGGCCTCAAGAGCAGGATTTTACAAACTTTTGTTTGGCACTTTCTCACAAGTTTTGAAGGAGAAGTTATGTGGTGAACTCCCACTGGCTCAGGAAAGTTGCAAAATTGTTTTTTTCCTCAGACAAAAGTGTTTATTGAATTTCTATTATTTGACTAATAAACTCTTTCGAGTTTGTCACTGGCCTTATTTTAATTTTTATTTTTTTGCAGTGAGGGCTACTGGCAGGTAATCATCCAAACTGGTCACAGCAGAGCTCTTAGGAACTGGGATGATGGTGGCGGTCGTCAAGTTATCACTCTGTTGAAACAGTTTATCATACTTCTCGAAATAAAATTAGATTATTTTGACATAGAAACTGTTTTTTAAACCAATATTATAGCTGAGATTATGAGCATCATGCAAATACTGTACTTGTAATTTTATATTTATATTCAGTAATGACTCTGTATGTACTGTATAACAAATCTGTTAAATAAGATGATAAAACAATAAATTACTGAACACATCTTAGGTTTAAAATACTGATATTACTACTTCATGTGATTACTACTTGTATGACTGTCTTTTTCAATCACTTACAAAGTTCTCCAGTCATTTTTATTTAACTTGTACCGGAACGCTTAGAAATAATACACAGAAAATATTAATTTTGACAATTTGGCTGTACAGATGCTTTTCTAACCCAGTTTAGTAACGGTACGCTAAAATCACATTTAGGTTTGGTTCAGTTTCAAGGAGGTCTCAGTTCGGTTAATTTTCGGTACGAAAAAAAAGGCCAAAATAAAGACTTACAAAATGTTTATTTTGAAAATTTGCCAAGTAAACAACACGTTTGTATAAAAATAAATAAAAGCGACCCATTTGGATGATATTTTAAATAAATGGCACTCTTTACAATAAATAAGTTATACTAACAATAATAAAAATCTTAATAAATACAATAACAGTCAGAACCAGAACAATAATCAGCAACAGACCATTTACAATCTAACTAATAAAGTTTAACATTTTTGGCCAAAAAAAGACCAACTTGTCCACATTTTCTGCCCAAAGCACAGATCCAGTTGCAGTGAATATCTCCAGCGGTGAAGAAAACCGCTCACTAACAACAGATGGCAGGAATAAAGAGGTAGAGCTTTGCTAATTTTGCAGTGTGGCTGTATTGGGCCTCATTACTCACAACCTCTTCTTGGACCTGCTCTCACTGGTCCCTGGAAAAGTTCAGAGTTCAGTCATCACACACTTCTTAACTGGAGGTGATCTCTGGTGGATTTCCCTGAAGAGGAAGAAGACTCAGCTGCTATCTCTGTCCCAGACTGGAAATAAAACATAAAGAGGTTAAAAAAAATAAAATAAAATAAAATTTAAAAAAAGTACATAAGATTTTAATTTTAAATTAAAAAATTAATTAGATAATATTAATAAAATAATAACTCTTCTTGAACGGTCATTGAGGTGATTGAATATTCACTCCATCATCATTATCATGTGGCAGGGCTTTAATCTGTGCTCCTGTGCTTATTGACAATATCAGTTTTATCTTTTTCATAAAGTGCTGCCACAACTTTTTGGCTAAGTGTTGACGTGATGGATGTTGTAGCGAGGCTCAATAACTTTAAAGCCAGCTCATCAACAGACGTAGATCCAGAGCTTTAAGAACTCCTACAGCTTGTGTTACTGCTTTGGACTGATCTGAATTACCTGATAAAGGTTGTTTAAATGCTGCTGTTATCTGTGTTTGCACCATCCAAGCTGCTAGTCTGTAGAAAAGATGCTCACATTCGGATGATGTCGTTTCAAGCACGTTAACAAGTTAGACGTGTTGCCTGCTGCAGATCCAATCTCCGTGAAACAACGTTGACACACAGCTTTGGATTTGTTCACTTTATTAATATTTATATTTTCATTTAACCAGGCAAATCCCATTGAGATCACAGATTGCTTTTGCAAGGGAGGCCTGGGCCTGAAGGCAGTCTAAACATGCATGTTTTTGGTCTGTGGGAGGAAATCAGAGTACCCGGAGAAAACCCATGCAAGCACGAGAAGAACATGCAAACTCCACACAGAAAGACCCCAGGTCAAACTGGGGGTTGAACCCAGGACCTTCTTGCTGTGAGGCAACAGTGTTAACCACTGAACCATCGTGCTGCCACTTGTACTTGTCTTTTGACAAGAAAGCCATAATGTTCCCAAACAGGAGACCACAACGAGATGCTAGAATGCTAATGTTATGCGTACTGCAAGAATATAGCGCCATGCTGAAACATGCTTAGGACCTTTACTTTAGTTCCGGGATGCATAATCTCTCGTTAATAACATTTAATGAGTGAAAACTATCCAAAACGATACATGCAGTGGATACCATACCAAAACGGTTCAATACATCCACGTGTACCGTTACACCCCTATTAAAAATGTGCTAATAAAATAGGGGTTTGCAGTTTATCAAAGTGCAACAACATACTTGACTGAGTGTAAGATTTTTCAATAGTAATAATAATAATATTTTCCATGAGATTTACAGTATATCTGGATCTATGAGATTGTTTCCCTGTAGTGCCTCAATGTATGCTCCAATCAGGTGAAACTCACCTGAAAAATGTCATTTGGCACCCCACAGTACCCCTGATCCCCAAATTTCATGATGTAAATACCTGTTACATAACACCGAGGCAGACTAAAGTATATAACAATAATAATAACAAAAAACAGGATTTGTGTTTGTTCAGCTTTATTCTTTTCGTCATAGTTTGGGGTGATTAAAATGTGCTTATGATGCAACAGTCCAGATGACCAGGACTTACAAGAATGTGAACAGATGGAGTCATTCATTACAAATGTAATTCTCTCATCCTTTTATTAGACAGTCACTCCAGCTGCCATGCAAACCTGGATAGAGCACCTACAAAACCAAAGTCTGCAAAAACTGTACACAAACCAGGGCAGCAGCCAAAGTTCATAAGAATATCCTAATTCAGTTTTAATTAGTGTTTCTGAAAGCATCATCAGTTTGGGAAGAACTAATGAGCACTGAATAATTTTTATAAATACGAATCTTGCTCAGCTCTGTTGTCTGCACCCTGCTGTGATCACTTTGCTGCACATCCAAACAGACTTAGATCTTCTCCAGCACTCTCCAGCACTCCATGGCAGCTTTAAACCATACAGTGTGAGTCTGTGAAACTCTGTGTTTATTTGTTCAGCAAAATTTTATTTATTCAGAGTGAAGCACAAGTTCTTGTTTGGAAGTGATACTCCAAATCACATTATTACACAAGTTATAATTATTCAAGGTTCTTTATTTGTAATTGTCATTGTGGAACATGTGTTGGAACACAATTGTGTATACAGGGTCCCAGTTACATCCAACAAGTATAAAATGTAAAAGAAAAACAGTAATAAGATCTAAGATAGAACTAAGAAAAATGTTAACAAAAAAGACACTAAACACTAATAGTACAAAAACAATACGTCGAACAGCAGCATGAACATGAATCTGTGTGAGCAGATGTGTACGAATGAACACAGCAACATGAACAGATCAGCAGCAACATGAACAGATCAGCAGCAACATGAACAGATCAGCAGCAGCATGATGTAATATTTCACAGTGATTATTCTGGTTAGATGTTCATAAGTCTAACAGCCTCAGGGTAAAAGCTGTTCCTCAGTCTAGTGGTTCTACACTTAATGCTCCTCAACCTCCTTCCTGAGGGGAGTGGGGC
>JARVLU010001073.1:9058940-9071996 GCA_031762415.1 Simpsonichthys santanae | reverse complement strand
ACACACACACACACACACACGTGCGTATGTATGTATGTATGTATGTATGTATGTATGTATGTATGTATGTACTTTCAAACAGTATTCGACTACCTGCACATATAAAATGACATCATCTGACAAACATCATTTCACAACTAACATGCCACTATTCCAAATCCTTTGACTTACCAATGGCCCCTGGTGCCCAAGTCTGGTCCCTCTACCTAAGCCTCCATCTACCTTTCCAGCAGTTTGTGTGTCGTGCCAGCGTGAGCCTCAGCCCAACGTGCCTGTCCGCCTTCCTGCTGAGGACCCACAATCCTCTGCTTTGAATTCAAGGTGATTCTTATCCCCGACCCCCTCCTGGCCCAGTGCGTTCGCCTCTTGCCTCCATAAAGACGTGTTTATGTATGTATGTATGTGCAGAGAGGAACACGAGGAGGTTTTTCAAGGGTTGGGGCAAGATAAGCAGAGGAATTTGAGGCCGGTGAATATGGATGGGGTCCCTGCTTTCAGAGAGCGCTGCTGATAGAGAGGTAAACAGCTCCTGGCCAAGAGAAGGAAGAAGTGGTGGGAGGTGGAGGGATACGGTGGATGCATGCACTGGCATACATTTGAAGCCTAACTCCATATCCGCCCACCCCATCATTCACTCTTGATCTTTGAAGACTGTCTGCCTTTACTTCTCTGTCAACTTTTTTGCTCCATCTTGTGGATTTGAGCGACAACGTTGTTTTATTAATGCACAAAAGTTGTGAGTTTGACTAAAGCTGCATTTTTAGGAACAGAACATCTACAAGAGTTGTTTTCAGAGGTTACTTCTGATATCAGAGCTCAGCATCCCATCCAGTCAGCACCAAACAACGTTTTTAACATCTCCAAACCGTCTTTTACCTGTTTCCTCAAAGTCCATCAGAAAACACCAGCGACACAAGATTCAGATCATCTTTTGTCTTCTTTCCCTTTCTGCCTTCTTCTCTCCTGACAGATCTTGTGATGCTGAAGCGATCGCCAACATGAAGGTCACAACCGGACACAGCCGGAGTGAGTCATCATGTCTCACACGTAACGTCAGCGTGTGTGTGTGCAGGTGTGCAAATGATCATTATCTTCACTTGTTCTAGTCAAGCATTTTCACTTAATGTCAAGCCTTTGTTCCACTTGATTTTTATGCAGTATGCGTGTGAGTTAATTGTGACAATGGTCTGTTAGCAAATGGAACTCAAATAAAGTTGTTAACAAAACATAATATTGTGTAAAACACTTTAAATAGATAATGAAGATTGTTTTTTTTTTTTTTTTTAAAGTCGTGTTTTGTGCGGGCAGCACGGTGACACAATTGGTAGAGCTGTTGCTTCTCAGCAAGAAGGTCACCAGTTCAAAAATTCATGCCTTCCTGGGTGGAGTTTGCATGTTCTGCTTTTCTCCGGGCACTCCGGTTTCCTCCACAGACCAAAACCATGCAAGTCAGGTTGATTGGTAACTAAACTGTCCCTAGCTGTGAGTGGGAGAGTGAATGGTTATTTGTCTTGTTTGTCTCTATGTGGCTCTGTGATGGACTGGAGACCTGTCCAGGGTCTGTCCCCCATCTCTCGCACTGTGATAGCTGGACATGGACACCAGTGACCTCCGCGACCCAAAAAGGAAGAAGTGGGTAAAGATAATTGATGGATGGGGTTTTGTGCATTACAACTGAGTTATCTTACAGCAATCAGCTGTAGATACCTGTAAGATGATCTTAGATTAGAGAGTAGGGGTTCATGGGCAGTAAAGCTAGTTGCTACTCAGAGGAGGGGCCTAGATCTATGCCAGACAGTTACACAGATGGAGAACACTTAACAAGAACCGTTTTGCAATTTGTATTAAACACAACAAAACATGTTGGAATGAACATGAGATGTTCAGTTTTTAGTGTTGGTCATGCAGCCATTGCTGCAGAAGCTTGGAAGACATAACTCAGAAGCGTTGACTGGCAGCACAACGGCTCAGTGATTAGCACTGTTGCTTTACAGCAATTCAAGTTTTTTTTTTTTTTTTTCAATTCAACGACAGATGAACCACACTGAGCCTCCGAGACTCATTTACAAGTGAGATCTGTTTTGATAGTCAAAAAGTAGTGCAACTGGACACGTAAGAAGGTCCTGAGTTCAGTACCCAGTTGGACCTGGGGTCTTTCTGTGTGGAGTTTGCGTGTTCTTCTTGTGCTTGCGTGGGTTTGGGTACTCCAGTTTATTCCCACAGATCAAAAACATACAAGCTAGTCTGCCTTCAGGCCCAGGCCTCTCTTGCAAAATAGATCTGTGATCTCATTGGGGTTTGCCTGGTTACAGTTAAGAAATAAATGTGGCACACTACTACTACAAAAAAATGTGTCAGACCTCTTCTATTCTAAATCCCATGTCCACCTGGTATAGCAAAGATAGATCATCTGTAATCACCATCACACCCTTGAGCTGCAGTGTAGGTTCACCGTTTTATACACATCAACTGTTTTGGCCCTGTCACCTCCTCCCTCTGTGGCTCAGAGGCGTAACAGTGGTGGGTTGACTTTGCATACATTACATCAACATGGCGGGAAATGTCTTACTGTGTGAAAGTAAACTAAAACTAGATTCAATAATCTTCAAGCAACATGGATATTTTGATGTTTTCTTTTAAATAATTGAAAATAGAAAGGCGTCAGAAAACAGAGCAATGTGGACGAGCAGTAAGGGGGTCGTAACTGACAACCTCTGAGTCACAGTGGTATCCATTTCTTTTTCTATTTTTTTACTGTTCAACAATCAAACAGTGACTAAAGTTTACTTTATTTGAAGAGGAACGTCTTTTTTTTTCTCAACAAAAAGATTATTCCACACCCTCACAGGCCCCAACTTTCCTTTGAGGCAACTGTTTAGTTTATCCCACTTGATCGCTCTCTTGGCCACAACACAACACCAGCTTCTCTTTTTCACCCACACACACACACACACACATGCACACTCAGGAGAACTTCCAGACTAAGGCCCCACCGCAAAGTTATTAATGAGCTGTTTAATTTTAATTAGATAGTAATTCATGTTAATGCCTGCTTAATGGAGCCAAATAATTCCCCTCGGTCACTCGGGGTCTTTATGCTTCGTTTACCAGCCCCTGCAGTTATTCTCTGGCTTTTGTTTTTATATTACAATTCCAAGCCCCCCTTTATTATTATTTTTTTTTTGGCAGGCTCTGAGTGAAAGATGAAACAGTAAAAGCTGGAAACACACGTGGTGAATGAAGCGTGTGCGTTCTGACAGCCCCCATATGCTTCTGTTCATTTTACTTTCCGGGGCTGAGTGTGTGTGTGTGAAATGTTGAGCCACTCACACACTCTACAATCCACTACAGTAAACGCTTTACATCAAACCAATGAAAAGGTCAAAGCCAGTATTGAACAGTGAGCAGGGTTAAACCCTCAGGTTGGAGTGCAGCTACCAGGAGAGGTCGTGACCTTTTTGTCCAGGTCTCCAAGTAAATCACTTCTGCCTCTTGTCCCGTGTGCTTCCACTGCCACTCACCTTTATTTGAAACGTGCCCCCTGCGGTTGAAGCGTCAGCGAGGCCGTGCAGTGACCACGCCAGCTCGGACCATGAAACGCGTGCACGTGAGGAGCGTCTCGGTTCTGTCTGGGAGCCCCGGCTTTAACACAGCACTGAGCTGAGTGGCTGAATTGAGTTAGCGGCTACAGACAGGCTTTTAATTGCTGATTGACCAGTCTGAGTGCTTCCTGGTCTGGGGGGGGGGGGGGGGGGGGCCGCCGCGGCATTGGGGAGAGCAGGCGCTGAGGTCCCAAGGCCCCAGCAGCAATTTTAGCCACATGCACTGAAGAGCTGTGGATGAGGGGAAAAGAAGTGGAAAGGGAAGGATAGTGAGGAGATGATGAGAAGGATGAAACTGGAAGTTTAGCCAAAAAAAAAAAAAAAAAAAGTTATATATTTTTTATTTATAGCTTTAAGTTTTGAGTTTAGAATTGACTGGAAACCCTCAAGTCAAACAGTGAGTGTCCGAGTTGCAGCATGGAGGTCTGCTGAAGAGTAAATGAAGTGTTTACTCCACCAAATCCCCACTCCTTCATCTGATTGACAATTACACATTTACTTTTCACCATCTACTTCTTCGCCCCTCCACTTCTTTATCCCCCCCCCCCCCACCCGTCTCTCCCTCCCTTTGGACGTCTTTGCTTTAATTCTGCGTGGGGCTACAAAAGCCCATTCTGCTGTTTTAGCGGGTTTGCTCTTCTCTCTCCTCCTCCCCTTCTCGGCTCGCAGCAGGTGCCCCTCCTTGGCTAACATTTGTTATCTGTAATCCTGCAGGTTCGGCACACAAAAAGAGCGTAGTAAACTCTCTCTCAGACCTAATCCCACCACTCCTTTTTTGATGGCGGTCCCCCCCATTGCACTCCTCTCCTCTTTTTTCCCTTCACTATCGCTTTTTTAGGCTGACAGGAGGGGGGACACTCCATCCCTCTGATTGCCACATAGCTTTTTTTTTTTTTTTATCTCCACGGCCTTCAATTTTGGGGGCAGCTGTTGGTAGCAGGGGTGTTTTATTTTATTTTTTTGTTCTTTACACCTCTGATTCCAACTCTACTTTTCCATTTCTCTCCGGCTCCCTCTCCGTCTCCTTTTCGGGCCCCTTCTCCTCCACTCTCTGTATCATTTACCGTCATTTTCTGGCAATTAAAATGGAGCGCTGCTGCAGGATTTTCGCCTGCAGTGCAACACTACAGCGCTGATGAATAATTCTTCACCCTGCAAACTGGAAAGCTAGCCTTTCTTTCATGTCACCCCTTTGTTGATTTACCATTAAAACTTACTGCACCGTGCCACGAGTGGAAGGCCCAGCTCTGCGTGAAGTGGCAAAAAGCAGAAACCGGGATGAAGCAGATACTCGAACATTTGCTTTAGGGCCTTTTTCACAGACTAGAACGAGGAGGTCTCTCAGTCACATGCGTTGTATGTGTTTATGTGTATAGTGTAGATTTAAAGTGCATGAGGACTCTTTATTTATAGCCACTGTCTTGTTTGGTACATGTTAATTTGTCTTATCAATAGTATTTGTAATGGGGCCTTGCTGCATTGTGTGAGTGATGGTCATTCATCTTTGTGTCTTCTTTAAACCTGCACACATACACAGCGAGCAGTGACTGATTTGTGTGTGTGTGTGTGTGTGTGCTCCATCTGCACAGACAGAGTAGTTTTGGCAGTATGTTAAACAATGCGGGTCTCCTTGCAGACCCTCTCAGCTCTGGGCTGTTTTCTGTTCAGGGCATCTGAAAGTAGACTGAGCAACACTTGAAAAGTTTTGGTTTGAATAACTTTGTAGCTGTTGAAGACAAACATCCAGATACGTCTTTGCATCGCAGTGATTCATTTTCAAATGAAATTCCAGGCTTTGGACATTGAAATCAAACATTCAGAAACTTGGCATTTTGATTTATTAGTTCACTCAAGTGAATCATCTGCATTCATATTAAAAATGGCACCTTTGTTGATAAAGAATAAATAAACAAATGTTTCTGAACGTTTCCATTCAATTTCCATAATTTTCTTTTAAAAATCCACTGACAGCCTTTTTTTTCCCAAAAAGAAAAGACAGATAGAAAAAATTTGCTTATGTAATTTTTTCCTCATCACTTGGGGTCCCAAATTAGCAAAATGTGATCTTTTCCCTTTTTTTTTACTAGTTTATCTTTTCCCCTGCCTGAAAACGACCAACAATGCCACTAATGCAGAACAAAGTAGAAAATAAAAAGTACACGTTTTATTTTTCAAAAACAATTCACAAACGTAAAAATCAAGAAAATAATTAGTTAATTAATTCTTGCTATGAAAACTCAGTTTTATAGTAATTTCCAAATTGCACTTCAATTCAATTCAAAAATACTTTATTAATCCCAAAGGGAAATTAAATGTTGTAACTCATCATCCTCATGCCATTAAGAGACATTATAGATACTGATGGCTGTAGGCAGGAAAGTCCGTCCCACAGCGGATTAGAAGAAACTGGCTGCAGATGCCGTCCGATCCATCCACCCAGACTCAGCTGGCCTCTTGGTTCCCCCCAGGCTGCAGAACCACCCGAGGTCCGCCTGAACTCCTCCCAGAGTGATGGCCACTCCTTCCAGCAGCCTGCCGAGCTCCTCATCGCTGTGGACAGCCAGCTGGGGAATGATCTCGGTCCTTCTGCTGTCACAAGGCCGTGTTTTCTGCCAGTTCCAGGATCGCAGTGGTCAGGCACTTGAGCACAGCCAGACGGGAGACGGGATGCATCCACGGCACCTCCTTTTCCGCTCATTTGAGATTGGGGGCTGTAGTTGAGATATTATTTGAGCTTTTGAGATGCTAATCAGCTGCTCCTGGTTGTAGAAAACTGCATTGTTGTTATGGTTATCATAACAAATGTCCAAAACTAAAAAAAATGTTTAAGTAAAAATCCTTCCAGCTGCGCAGCATTCGATATCAGAGGAAACAATCATAGGCTACATCCAGAAAAAGAGGAATTAAAGTTTCCAAAAGCAAAATTTCAGAATAGATGTACCAGAGCTACTTCAACCTGCAGCCACCCTGAGTGGCACGATTCTAAAACACTCACGACACTTACTCCTAGAACTTATGACACAGTTCCTGAGCACGTGCACAAAACTGCGATGAAAAACACAAAAACTAAACCATCAGAGCCCAAAACACGAAACAAGATTCAATCAGAAGAAAGAAACATCATTTGACCCCTGCAGCCAACTCTTTGTTCGCTTTTCTGCTACTAAAGCAGAAACTTTAAGTTGTGTTACTAGAAAGAAGCATTTATCTCAAGAAATGTCCTTTTTTATAGTATTTCAAAACAAATAAAGAATTCATGGCAAAAAGACAAAAGTGTCAGCAGCTTTAACTTTGGCTGATAGAGCCCGAGAAGCAGCAGCTTCCTCTCGTGTCATCTGGCTCAGTTATCCGAGTCTATTATTTGGGCTTCAGCATACTGACCAGCAAATGTGAACACACACACTGCTCACATCTACTGACGGGCGCACACGTGAACAAGCAAACATACACACACACAGTCAGTAAACAAACACTATTTTTCACACTGTCACACTCACATGGACACAGTCATGCACTGAAGAGATAATGGTGGCCAGAGGCGGTCTTGGTGCGCTCCCTCTCTCTCTCTCGGAGGCAGCGAGCGGGCTCCGGCCCTCGCTGTCTGTTAGATTTGATCACCATCACCCAACTGCAACGGACAGCGTGCAGCTCAGCTCAGCTGACGGCTCATTGGGACACGCACACATGCACACAAACAGCCACTGTGCCAGAGGATATTACTTGCAGTGTCTGACACCTCTAAATAAGTGTTTACTCTTTGTGTATGTGTGTGTTACTGTGTGTATGTGTTTTATTTTCCTTTACTGTCGCCTCTCCAGCCATGATCCTGTGTGTGTGTGTGTGTGTGTGTGTGAGTGTGAATGTGTGTATGCCAGACGACAGCAGAACTATGAAATGTATCCAAAAAGATCATCCCCTATTCCCAGCATCTCCATCATTATCATCAGCAGCATGTAATGTGATTCCTTGATGTACAAATGTTTAAATATTCCGCATTCTCATCACATGTTTAGGCAAATGAAGCAGAATCTAACAGTGTAATGATTTAGTTGAGAGGAAAAAAAAGTAAATTTAATCATGTCTTTAAAGTTCATAGAGATTAAGATTGTCTCCTTAAACTAAAATTAATTTTCCTGTAAAAATCAAGTCATTCATGATTTTGTATTTATCTGTATTTGCTTGTCCCTAACACAAAATAAATCCAAATATGACACTTGGACTTGTTTGGTATTCAGCTTTCAAACGCACTGAGCTGTTCATGTGTGTGTGTTTGTGTGTGTGCATGCACCCACGTGCATGCATGTATCTCAGTCTGTCTGCAAAGAGATTTTAATAAGACAGAAAAGAGGGGGTACAGTAAATCCTACATCTGAGCAAACTCATCTCTGAGACCCGAGGGTGCCATGCTATGATTGACAGGCCTCCTTTCACCGGCGCTGTCGGACGCGGGACGGATTAGGGACGTCTCGCCCTAAAGGGCCATTGTGGCTTCACGTCTCCCAGCTGCTTCACCGCACACCCCACACCACGGCTAAGGGAGGGGCTTCTGGGAATGTGTGTGCGTGTGTGCGTGTGTGTGTAACAAGGCGAGATGGTTTGCTTGGCATGCGTTTGCTTGACCTTCTGTTGTAATTCTCTGAGCTGTTAAAAAAGCAGGATGTCACCACAGTGTCAAAAGTTTGCACATGTTGTGTTCTTCTTGAACGCATCGATTTTTTTTTACACTTTTAAACTTGAAACGTGCAAAAACTTCCATCGTTATCGTTTGTCATTGCGTTCAAATGTTTTATGAGAGTTTATACATCCTTTAGCAAGGACTCAAGTTTATTGACTGTGTTCTTGAGAACCATCAAACTAAATTATTTCACATCCTTTCAGCGTGTCACGTATCTGGATTTGACACTTACTTTGAGAACATTTTTCATATCTTGTTTGATTTTAGAAGTTTATTGTGACAGGTAGTACTAAAATCCCTTTACAACCCAGGTGTGTTGCTGTGGGTGCCTGAAGCCTCACCTCCCCTCTCGTGTGGATCAAAGGGCCCTCGACTCCAGATGTGTAATGCACATTGGCCTTAAATCTTAAACTAGTGACATCATTATCACTGTGATGGATGGCTCCTGTTAAACTGGTTTTGTTTCCCTTTTTAAAAACATAAAAACGTTAAACTGTGTGGTACGCCCCTGCCAGTTTTATAGACTTGGATTTATTTGCACCAAGAATAAAACCTCTAAAGTCTCATCATTACATGAGCAAATTAAATGTTCTCAGCTTAAGGCTTAAAGCCCTTTAAAAAGGGCAAAAAGCAACACTTAAAAATATGAATTATTACATTTAAAGCTTGAAAACCTATGTTAAGATTAGTAATTATCAACCAATACTGTTTCAAAGAGTTAAATGATGTGTAAAATGGAAACAAAGCAGAATGTAAAAAGCATTTAATGTCAATGAAAAAACAAGTGAAGAAAAGTCAAAACCTGTAGAAATTTAAAACTTTTGTTGTAAAAAAAACAACTCTGAACAGCAATAGTTTTATAATATCTCTAATATACCTGATACAAGAGGGTTAAACTTTATAATACCTAAAAACCACATGTCTTAAGTCTCAGCATCTTGCAGGAGAAAACACATTTCAAGGTTCAAGGTTCTATATTGTCATTCGCATCACATGTGGTACATGAGGTGGAACGAAATTGTGTACTCAAGGTCCCAATTACACCTAAAAATAGCAAAAATATGTAGTATAAAAAGAAACAGTATACTGTACAAGGATCTAAAATACAAGCTAAACACAAAATAATACGGTATATTAAACAGCAGCCTGAACATGATTCTGTAGTGAGCAGATGGGTATGAATACAGAAGCTTAAAGACAAGAGATCAGCAGCATGTTTAATCAGCAGCACAGATAAGTCATACATCACTAATTAAAGTAGCATTATAGTGATTTTTCTTCTTTTTTTTATTAACTTACTGTGATTATCCTGGTTAGGGATTGTTGTTGCAAAAAAAAAAAGTACAAAAAAAATAAAAAAAAGGAGGTTTCACATAATGTTTATAATCTACAGTGACTAACAACATAAAAAAGACTACAGAGGCTGAAACCAGTCCTGGGTGACACTGGTCTTCAGGCCAACAGCTTTGAAACCAACAGTTCTGTGCTGAAATCAGTGCATCAGTTTGTAGAACCATTAAGTCCATTGTCAGAGAACACGGTTTGTTCCCACATAAAATAAACGTGAGTTAAACCTCTGTCTCGAAAATGAAACAAAATGCAGCAATTTAGCTTCATGGCCTGAGCTTGATCAAAAGTTTGTTGTGATTTAAAAAAAAAAAAATCCACAATGAAAACAGATTTAGGAACTTGCTGATAAACTGGGTACACCGATGTATAAGAACAGGAGCTGCACAACCTGCTTTCATCTTATATGACAAAACTCAATCATCCAGGTAGATAATTTAGGTGAGAAACATTTTGTCCCCCATCCAGAGGACTTCCTCAGTCCATAGCCTGCCAACCAGATCTGCCCCACAGGTAGCCTTCACTGCTGTATTTCAAGTCAACTTCAAAACGGGACAAAACACTTCTCACTTAAAGAAACTGGTCCAGATGACACAATTTAACTTTTAGTGTTGTTATCTACCTGGATGATTGAGCTTACAACCTTTCTTCTGAACCACTTCTCCATGGTTGTCCTCAGGCTGTTTCTGTGCATGTCGGCCATCTGGACTAAAACTTTTGATTGTTGTACATGATGACTGATTGTTTTGCATGTGTTAAAAGCCTTCTTCTGATATTCCAACAGGAGGATGGCTTGAAACACAGTAGTGGGATAGATCTGGTTGGCAGGTCGTAGACTGAGGAAGTCCTCTGGATGTGGGACAAAACGTTTCTTACTTAAAGAAACTGGTCCAGATGACACGATTTAACCTTTTTTTATTGTTTCATTTTATATGATGATAATGAAGGAGGTCAGGAGTCGTGGGTGACTCTGTAAAGGCAGCAATACTGAATCATATTGTCAGAGCAACATACGTTGCCGTCCTGTTTATGATTTTAGACAAGCTGTTACTTTTTACAGCAAGACAATACCAAGCTGATGCTGGTTCTGCATGGCTCAGTGGTTTAAACAAGTGTTAAACTGGTCCGTTTGCTGTCCAGACCCATTGAAAACATTTGGTGAAAAAGAAAAAACACACAAAAAAAATTAAACTAATAACCTGCTGAAAACTTATAAAATAAGCTGGATGAAGCACTTTACTGTCTTTATCTCTTCACTTCAACAATGCTTTAATAGATATTCATATAAAAGCTGAGGTACTTCAACATTTTTGTAACATTTCTTCAGTCAAACTTTTCTTTTGATACCAAGTAATATCCTATTTTTATATTTAGTCCATTGCTATTTTTAAACACAGTGTTTTCAGTTCAATCAGCTAAATGATTTGTGACGGTTTTTATTTACTTTCTAACTTGTGTTTAACTTTAAATAAAAAAAAAATGTTTGAATCAAATGTGGAGTACAAGTACTGTTTGTTTAAGTGCATGCAAGAACACGATATTGCACTACAGGCAAATGTGTGCCAGTAACATGACCTTTCCACCCTCTCTGCCTCTTCCCTGGGGTTTCCCATCCGTTTCCAAAGAGGCCTTGTGGGGAGTGCCCATCATGGGGGATCCTTCAGGGTTTATGAGGCCCCTGCGTGGATGCTGAGCAGGGCGTGCTGCCACTGCAGCAAAGCTGGCACCGAGTTTTGGCAGTAAAGAGAAAGCCTGAAGCTTGCCACATTCCTGCTGAGATTCTCCCAGGCAATTAGGCGGCTGCGGCAGAGGAGCGCAGCAGAGGGAACCTGAACAGGACCAGCGACTGGCAAAAGTTCACCAGTTTGTATTGACGCTGCAGTAACCAAGCAGCTGGGTGTAAACAGACAAATTGTTTCTGGTTAACGCGAGCGCTCTGTTAACAACCCCCTTCCAGCTCCACTTGTTAGTATTTGTTCTCAAAGTGGGCGCAACACGATAAAGTCCTTGAAAGAACAGCCTTGATGTGATTTGTGCAAAGGGTGAAAGAAGTTGCCCTCCTTCTATCCGTGTCCCTGTCACCCCAGCGGAGAAAGGAGTGGATCACCCTCACTCTCGCTGTCTCTTTTCCTTTCTCTCCTCTCCATCTCTCCGTCTGATGAAAGAGGAACTATGATCACTTTGACAACAAAGACTCCAGCTGCTTGTGTTTGGATGAGGCTCTTTCTTCTCTCCCTTCTCCTCCTTCTCTATTTCTTCTAACCCCTTCTGATCTCACTTACTCCCTCCTTCCTCTGCCCCCCCCCCCCCCCCCTTTCCCCCCATTCCTGCTCTATCTCTTGCTGCCTGATGCCACTCTCCAGCCTTGCTCCTCCATTCTTCGTTAGGGCCTCGGCGATACAATCAGGGTACGGAATTAAAAATCAGAAAGTGTCCTTGTCGAAGAGACACCCCGGATGGTGCACTTTGATGTCTCCTCTGAAATTTGAAATTCATATGTTGTCACACTTGATTTTAGTCCCTCTCTCTCACTCACACTCACTTTTAGCTTTTTTTTTCTTCTTCTTTTTTTCATCTTCCTCCTCTTCTTCCTGTCAAGTGCCATCATGTACTATTCAGTTAGGACGAGCGAACGGGAAGAATGTAAGAAGCGTTGTTAAAAAAAAAGGTCTTCCTTAAGCCCGTTCTTTTATTCTTTATGTTTTTTACTTAGTTAAGAAGGCGGGGAGCAATAATGAATCATTCAATTTTCCTTTGATTGTAGGTGCTGGGGTGCGTGGGTTTGGAGGTAGAAGACAGGGAGTGAGGGAGCACAGGATGGGGTGGAGATGTGCCGGCAGGCCGCTTTGATGCGATTTCAGAGCCCCGAAGTCAAAGAGCATGGCTGCCACATCGCACCCCACAGATTCAGATCGCCACCTAAGATTTCTTGCTTAAAAACTTGTCTGATCCCTAAAGGTCCTAACTATTTTCCTTTCAATTTCCCCACTCATTCTACTTTTTTTTTCTTTATTTGTATAATACATTTTAGGTTATATAAAATTAGTCTGTTTATCGTTTTATTTCAGACCTATTTCTAAGAATTAAGCTCACAAACCTATCAGAACCAAACAATTCTATATAACATATTAAAAAAACCTCCCACTTGCAATCTATTTAGAAGCTTTGGAAACTTATGACTGAGAGTCTACATAAATGCACTTTCAGAAACACGAAGAACACAGTTCTCTTGGTTGGCGAGAATCTCAAAATGGGAAAACAGACAAGTCTATATGTACAGGTAGTCCCCGAGTTACGAACGAGTTCCGGACTTACAGGACCGTTCGCAACTCGATTCTGCCGTAAGTCAGAGCCTAACGCACATGGCGCCGTAAGTCCGGATTTTCGGCCGTAACTCGAAACCGAAAGCACATGGCAGCCGCTACGTCTTTT
>JARVLU010001073.1:9007887-9020568 GCA_031762415.1 Simpsonichthys santanae | reverse complement strand
TTTTATTTCATTATGAAACGTACTGTGCAGTATTTTATGTGTTTTTTGATAATTATGTAGGGTACTGTGTTAGCTAACCGCTTGGAAATACAGTACTGTACATGTTATGGTACAGAATGTATGCTGGTTTTGTCTTACGTTGAAAAAAACGTGTTTACAACGCCGCGTACCATGCATGTTCCGACTTACTTCAAATTCGGTTTACGACGCCACGTGAGAACAGATCTCCGTCGTAAGTCGAGGACTACCTGTATAGTGACTTTCTATTGGCTGTATTTTTGGATTATAATGCACACTCAAATTCCTTTAATTTTCTCAAAAACAGACAGTGAGCCTTATAATCTGGTGCGCCTTATGTACTGATTCTGGTTGTGCTCGACTTCGTCCCGATTTTATGTGGTACGCGGTGCTCAAAAATGCGTATTGTTTTAAATTGAGTGTATTGTTTTGTATTTATGTGTTTCAACTGAACAATTTTGAGAGGTATTGTGAATGAGTTGAATAAAGTTTGACTTATCTGACTGTTTTGTTTTGCTAAATGCGCCTTAAAATCTGGCGCAACTTTAAGTATGAAAACATACCCGTTTATAGATATTGCACCTTTTAATCCGGTGTGCCTTATAGTCCAAATATATGGTAGCCAAGATACTCAAAGTGCTTTACAACACAATCTGTGTCCTTATTTACCTCCACACACACATCCATACAGCACATCTCTACAAAGCTAATCCAACAAATCATTCTATAGAGCCTAATCAGTGCTTTAGATCACGTTCATACACTGATAGGACACACACTGGAGGCACTGAAGAATTCAGTGTCTTGCCCAGTGACACGTCAGCATGTGACTGCTGGTGGAATTGAACCTCCAACTCTCCCAATGGAAGATGACTGCTTTAATCACTCAGCCACAGCTGCCCCCAAATATAAAACCCTGCATAGTTTAAGTACAGTATTACAAATGCTATAAGATTTTATTATAAGTCACTGTTTGGGTTTTAAGTGGGTTTGATTGTTTTCTGTCTTGACTTTCAGTGTTTTCACTTTGTCTCTGTGAGTTTCTGTTTAAGTTATTTCTGCCAAAGTTTTCTGCTTATCAGTGTTTTCTATTCAGTTTGGTATTTTAAAGTTTTTTTTTTTGTTTTCCATGAGAGTAGTTCTTCTTCAGCTACCCTGTCTGTCACTTACATGTAAGCGACCACCCCAGCTGCACTCACCAATCAAACATCCCAACAAGAAGTTCCCTGACTTCCCTCACTCAGAGTCAGTCGTCACATTTATGAAACTTCTGGTAAAGTTTGGTAATTCCTTTGCTTCTGTTTAATAAAATGTCCCACTTTCAGGATTTTGTCCACCTGTATTTTTGGGTCCCCAACAAACTCAACAGTTACCATATCATCCGTTGCAGAAGGCAAAGCAGTGAAAATGTTTTTGCTTGCCCCTGTGCATGTCGAGTTAGTAAAATAAGCCAACAAAGTCCATGCTCAATAATCCAGGTATACAATACAAGAGACCATCTTAGCACCAACATAACTGGTTTGTTCCATGTTGGAGTAAGCTGTTCGGGGAAGAATCAGTTTTGTGTTGTCTGTTTCCTTGACTGATGAAGCCTTCTGGATGGAAGGTGAAAAGTTTCAGCACAAACAAGAAACTGTTCAGATGAGCTGACAGAAAATTGTTGGAGTTAGTAAAATATTTGATTATGAACCACCAAACGAAATCCTCAGTGAAAAGCCACTGAAAGTATCCGCAACTGATTAACCCAAATCAAGCCAGCCATCACAGTTACCAGGCCCTTAGCAAATAAAATATATTTATAATGCAATTCTACCAATATTGAGCTAAATTTTGAAGTAGTGGGAGTTAAACAACAAATGCTTGAAATACAATGCACTGCAACAAGTTTCTTTCAGCTGCTCCCTTCTGCAGGGGGTTTGCCACAGTGAGCAGCTCACATGAAAGATTTGGCAATTGTTTTATGCTGGATGCCCTCCCTGATGCAACCTGGGCTCGAACCCACAACCTTAGGACTATACAAGACTATGGCACTGACCACCAAACTACCACTGCCCACCATCAAAATACCCCACGAACCACTTAAAAGAATTTAATGAAACGCCATCCATCCATTATCTTTACCCACTGCTTCCTTTTCGGGCTGCGGGGATCACTGGTGCCCACGTCCAACCAAACTCCCAGAAAGTAAATACAAAGTATACAGGTATCAGCCCTGTTCATATTGCCCTAAACAGCTAATAAACCTTAACTCCAAAATGTCTGTAATGCAGTCAGTTTTACAGATATTGAGTCAAAGTTGATGTGGTAGTAACTGAGAGTCACCCTCAACACATTCTCTGAGCACTGACACATCTTGTGAAATCACATATGCATAACAACATTTACAAAGTTTGACCAAAACAACTAGAACTGTGTCCGTTCTTAGCGCACGATCATCTCAGTTGAAAACTTTAGGATGGGCAGTGGGTGATATGCATTTCTTTAAAGAATGCTGCTTTCCCCATTGATTAAATAATTAGCTTTGGCTGAAATATCATTTTCCTGATATTGTAGATATTGTAGATATTTGTATTTACTAAATATCTACAAATATAAATAGATAAATGTAGGTATTTACTAAATATCTACATTTGTGTAGAAAAACAAAACAAAACACACAATTGAGCCCAAAATTAACACAGAAGTAAAAACTGAACATGCGTGAGATTTAAATCTGGTTTGTGATGGGTCATGCACAGAAGCTCAGCAGCAGCAGGAAGTCTTCAGGGGGAAACACGCCTTTACTGAACACCTCAAGTTAACACTGTAGGGCCATTCAGGACAAACCCTTAATAAAACCAAACGATGCACACCTAAAATACATATTTTTAGTGAGCGTTCAGTTGTAAGTTTGTTGGCTTCTATCCCTTTTTCTTGGCGAAATATGTAAAAAGTGTGTGATATGTTCATCTTCCTTCTATTGAATTTAACTTATTTAAAATTAATAAAAGGTTCAAAACATGCAGGTGGTGAAAAGGGAATTTTTCACAATATCACTTCCACTTCTAAGCCCGTGCCTGCTCCTTTGTGGGGATTTTTTTTTTCTACGTGCCGAGAGGGGTGCAAAGAGGTCTCACTTCCATCTGATATGAAACCAGTCAATCTAGCAATAAATCAAATTCCAATCACAGCGTATCAAACGTTGAAAGGTCTCCAAGATCACAAGAGTCTCTTCACACACCTGCCAGGCATGTCAGTGTTTGGGTGAGTCTGGGTATGTTATCCGAACACACACACACACATATATATACTGTATACACCTGTGGTACTTCCTGCCTCCAACGCTGTAAGTGTTCCAGTTTCTCAGACAGAGAGGGGGCGAGGAGGTGAGAGGGAGGGCGACCCAGCAGCTGCTTACCTTGGCTGACTCTTGACACCTGTTAAACTCAGAGGCTCACTGTATTACAGCGTTAACGGGCTGTGAATGGCTGATGCAAGCAGGTGGTCATGGATGAAAAGATTTGGCTTCTCAAGCGCAAATCAAAAACACTTTAACCATTTAATCCAAAACGCTCATTTCTCAGATTCATTTATCCGCTAAAGGCTCACCTGTGTATACATGCCCAAATAAAACCTATGCTGATTCTACAGCACAGAAATGCACAGTTTCACCTCATGGCAAAGAATAGATAAGATCTCTGTTAAAACTCTTTAGATTTAAAGCTTGGTGTTAAAAAACAAAATAAAATTAAAAAATACTTAAAAATTCATTTGTCAAACTCGTCTTTTTGAGTGACAAGGTTTATGAAGCAGGTGAGCAGCCAATGCCTGAAGTGTTGCATGTTTAATTTGCCACTTGCCTTCACTGTGCATTTTATGTAAGATTATGTAAAGAGAACAAAGTTTTCTTGGATATAATAAAATGCATGCTGTGATGGTAGCTGATGGTGGTGCTATGTGCTATGGTAGGTTTTGATTAAAAAAATACTACAAGAAAGGCAGATGCTGGAGTTTAGAAATACATTGATGCAAAATATCAACATCTAATCGGTCACATACAAATTTACCTGCAGGAATATGAATACAAGCAAAAAGGCATATGTACTCTGCTGAATGAGCCTTTCAATTAGTCAAAGATAAATAAGTGTCCTGTTATTTAATAGAGTTAAAACACCCATGCCAGAACCAATGCTTACAGTACGTGTTGTTACTGTTCATTATCATCACTTACAGGTATATAGTAGGTACTGTATGTGTTGTTACTGTTCATTATTATCACATATAAAGTAGTGTTTCCATTTTTTTCTTTGCATCATGTTAAAATTACTTTTAATTGCTTTAACAACTGGCTATGTACAAAAGTAGGTTTAGTTCCCACACCTGGCCATATTACAAATGCATGTATTACTCCCAAATATTCAATTAAAATTTGTTAAAAGCGAGAGTCATTATAACCTTAAGGGAATTGAAATACAGTATTTGAAAAACCTCCATATAGAACTGAAGGAGTGCTGTGATGTAATTCAAGGGAACAGAATTGTGGAATTGCCTTGATATCGCCATAAACATTTCTAAATTTACAATTTATATGTTTAAAAAGATGATTGAGGTAAAGTTTTTGGGAAGGTGAAGGATGCCAGATGTTTTTTGTTTTCCATCTGGAGATTGTTTAAGTGGAGGTTGTTGTTTGTTTGTATATATGTTATATACTTTTTAAATAAGGGGCAGATATTGAGCCTGGGACTTCAGATCCTGGGTTGACTGCCCCACCTCTACCCCATCTCGGCCCCTATATGTAGAACAGTAGACTAAACAAACAACCATGGATTTAACTGCAAAGACGGTAAAAACATATTTAAGTATGATTTTCTTTTTCTAAACCTTACAGAAAGATTTGCTGAGCAGCATAGTCTGGAAAAAGCTGAGAAATTCAGGACCTTACATAATGACATTACCATTATAGTGATGTACAGATATTTGATATTTACAACTGAACAGAATTGTTGTACTTTGTGTACAGATATTTAATTAGTGCAGCTCAGTAAAAGCTGCAAGATCCTGTAAAGTCAGTGTTCAGGATATTTTGTACTTATTTTTATGTCAGAATTTGTTGATACGGTCCAACTGTGTCTGCCCTCTATCAGTGGTCAAAGGTGTTGGCAATTACTGCAGGGAGTGCATGTGTGTGTGTGTGTGTGTGTGGTACTTGTGTTTAATAATGCATGGCCCCAAGCCCAGGACGGGCCCTTTGATAAAGTACAGCTCCGCAGCACATGCATAAGCAGCTCCAGCCATATGCAGAAAACGGAAATTGATGGTGGAGATAAAGTTTACGCTGCTGCTCTGCTCAATGCGTGTGTGTGCATGTGTGTGTGTGTGTGTGTGTGTGTGTGTGTGTGTGTGTAACAAAGAGAACGAGGCACAGAAAGATTTATGGATTGTATCAATGTCCATGTGCAGGTGTTTGATCAGGTGGCAATTTGAAGCTTTTAAGATGAATCTTTGTGCTGCGTGAACACGTTGGAAAATTGGCACTTCTGGCAACGTCTGATTAGCTGATACTGAACAAGCAAGCGAATATGGAAATGCACGCAAAGAGCCGAAGCTATGGTATGTGCAACTACGCGTCAGAGACATAAGACCGCACGAGTAAAACGAAGAGCCTGTGTTTGGGTTTCATGATCGCCTTTGAATATTTACTGCAAGTGTCTGTGTGCGTTTGTGTGTGTGTGTGCCAGTGTGCATGCTCCTGAGATCATTTTCTCCTTTTTAAAACTCCAATGAGCTGTCAATCAAAAAGGTCAGGAGCAAAGTGCGAGGTCGGGGTCCAAGGTTGTGTCTGCCGTTGGAATCTTCCCACCATGATGTGTATGTGTGAGACCCAAGACTTTTCAATTTCATACAACCTTCACCTGGGAGACCTTTTCTTGACTTATTACCGAACTCTCTTTTTTTTTAATACTTTTCTTCAACACTTAAACACTCTTATTTTTTATTGTCTTAATTATTTGCTCTGAGATCTGTGAGTTCGGATGTAACCCAACTCATCAACAAAATGAAAAGAGGCAGCGCCACAAATCCATGCCCTTTTGTCAGAAATCTCTTCTTCATGTGCCACCCACCTTCATCACCTCCTCCCCTCAACATTCAGCCACCCACTGCCTCTTTCTTTCTCCTTCTTCACACCCTCTCCCCCCACCCAGTGATAAAGAGCAGACAGTCAGATACACAGGAAAAAGAAAGAAAAAGCCCGTCTCTTTTAGTTGCAGCTTTAATTTACTTTGTACATTAATATTTTAGGGCCCACTGGAGGCATGGTGCGGGAGCCAATGTGTGACGTAGAAGTGTGTGTGTGTGTGTGTGTGTGGGTGGGTGGGGAGGGGGTGCTTCAGGTTCAAGCAGAAGGAGGGGAAAGATTAATATTTCAGGGGACCTTATTGGAGAGCTCTATGTCAGCTCTAACCATGGCAGAACTTTGACTCATCGTGGTGCGCCACCCTTCATGTCTTTGCCTCCACAACCACACTTATTTTAATCTATCCCAACCATTTTATAATTGTTATTTATTACAGTGCACAATTGCAATGTTTTGGAGAGTTATACAGTAAGCCCTTATGGTAAAAAAATAAAAAGAACTTGGTGCAAATGTGAACGTGTGAGTTTCGATAGCAGAAAAGCCATCAGCATTTAAATGTACGTATATTTTCTAGAATCTTGAGCATCATTCAAGAAACTGTGGCAGTTTTGTTTGATTACAAGTGTTTTCTAAAAAGTCCAGGTTACCTAATAAAACATCCATCCATCCATTATCTATAACTGCTTCTTCCGGGTTGCAGGGGTCACTGGTGCCCATGTCCAGCCATCACTGTGTGAGAGGTGGGGGACAGACCCTGGACACGTCTCCAGTCCATCACAGAGACACATAGACAACCATTCACTCTCTCACTCACACCTAGAGACAATTTAGAGTCACCAATCAGCCTAACATGCATGTTTTTGGTCTATAGGAGGAAACAAGAGTATCCGGAGAAAACCCATGCATGCACGGAGAGAACATGCAGAACTGCACCACCATGCTGCCCCCACTAATAAAACAATAAAAACATGTTTTTACAGATAAGAGGACACAATATCTCATGGCATTCAATTCTTAAACTTTTTGATGAAGTCAACAATTTATCTTAAAAAGCCAAACAGACTTAAAGGTTCTGTCTGCTTTTGATTTTCAGAGTTCATAAGACAAACAAACAATGAATTACTTCCAGTTTCTTATGTCTTTTTTTTAAAGTTCCAATGGTCAAGAAAGAAAGTTATAACCAGTGCCAAGGATGACAATTTGACGAACTTGAATCAAAAGTGAAAAAAGCCAAAACTACCGTTTGCAAAAAAAAAATTTTCAATAAAAGCCAGTCTCTTTGAAAGAATGAGCTACAGATAGAGTGAAACAAGATGCAAGACTCAAAACAAAAAGGTAGTAGTTTAGTAAGTAGTTTACAAAATACATATGGAAATAGGTCAGTGGCGTTATGGGAAAGACAAATATGTAAACTGTTAAATGTGAAAACAACAAAACTAAACTAAATGAAGAAGACTATGATGACTCAAGCAGGGACTGAATGAAGTTTGGATAGAGGTCTGCAGGAGTATCACCTGGGAAGACATTCAGCAATGCCGGCACCATACAACAGATGAAAGTCGTCAAAAAATATTTATCGCAAAAGAAAAATAAGTGTGACTAAAGAGAAAATCCCAGAGCAAAGCGTGGACGGCCTGTGTGTGATGAAAAAAAACAGCAATAAGCAGTCTGAATGATTGAAATGGGATTTTGAATTTGGCCGAGGACGATGAGGATGTGGCGGCAGCTTTTATCGCAGATCAGTGGGTTTTCAAGCCGGGGTCTTCCAGTCGCTGCATCGGGGGAACCCGGCAGGAGGCCACATTGAAATGAGGTGCCTTCCCTCAGGCTCTTAGCCACCCATGACATTTGGGCTTGCATGAATGTGATTGTACGTGAAGCGTTTGAGGTGAAGGGTGGGGGCCCGTGTTTCTGCCCCAAAACCCAATTGCCTCCGCTCCCCTGCTACTTGTTTCCCACTCTTGCACCCTTACCTACCCTACTCCAATTGGACCATGTTTCTCATTTGCCTATTCATTTAAAAAACACAAAATACCTACTGAGATCCAATATGGGGTTGAGGCAGGGGAGCATGAGTGGGCCCCTCAGCAGGGGTGGAAAACACAGCAACGACAAGATGAAGAAAAGAAAGTGGCAGAGGAGAGCGGAGAGAGGTGGTCTGTGCTCAGACCTCCGACAGGAGATGGCTTCAAATAGCTTTTTTGGCTCCCTCTGTTCTTTCCATTCTCTGCTTCTTTCTGCCGCTTTCACTGCTTTCCTCGTTTTTTCCTCACTGATGCGCTGCTCGATGGGGCGACACTGAGACTGTGAAGTGCGGCTCGCTTGACCTGTGGTGTTGCAACGAGGCAGGGGGTCAAACCAGGCACAGCTTCTGTGTGTGCATGTATGTATGAAAAGGTGTACAGTGGTCTGCTGTTAAGAACGCCCCCTCCACCACTGCTTTGCACTCAGCAGAAGCAAAACTTCTGAAAATTGACTATAAAGTTAAAGATACGAGTTTGTACAAAATGCTAAAGGGAAACATTTTTAGCCCCTGAGAAGAAGCCTGTGCTGGGTGTGACATGTTTTGTGCACTGGTTTGTCTGGTCACTTTCACATCAACAAGGAGGGTGTCAAAAATACTGTTTACACGAGTACAACCTCTGGAAGTAGTGGCTTACATGCAAACGCTGTAGTTTTTAATGCCAGGCAGGGTTGCCAGATAAAAAAATCTATTTTTGTATTGTCACTTTAAAATGACTATATTTTGACTCAAACTGTCATATGTGCTGAGTAAGAGTTTTGTAAGATGTGATGTGTGTTGTGTTTGATGAACACAGAAAAGGAGGATAAAAAAAAACATGTTCATGTTTATCTGGCATCCCTGATCATCTGCCATATGTGTCTCACAAACAGTGTCTGTATGATCACAATCAGTCCAAACTGATAGTTCAGTTCAGATATAGGGTTTAGCTGCTTTTGTACATGCTCAAAAAGGTGCACGAAAAACACTGTGCTCTCTGTCATTTATTGTAACTGTTATTAGTGCAGAAAAACCTTTTGGCCGTACATGCCTGTAGTGCACGTGTGTGACTTCACACCTGCAAAGTATTTCACACCTCCAACTTGGGGTTTTCAGAAAACCTCAACTCTGAGACCTGGAGTCAGAAACCTTTGATTTTAGAAAACAAAAACATGAACACAAACAGCAGAATCGCAGCAGAAAAACTTTATTTATCCCGCCGGAAATTGTTGTGCCAGAGTTTCAGTACAAAGGAACATCCACAAGGAATCACAATACATTAAAACAAGCAAACAAACAAACAAATAAATACATAAATAAATACATAAATAAATAAATAAATAAATACACATAACAATAACAGAGAATATAAAAACATAAATAAAAGACAAAGAAAAGTACCGTCAGAAAATTTTACTTGTTGCACTTTAAAGTGGAGCTGTCATTTCTAACCTGGTCCCAACCCGACCCAAAAATTTGGGCTGGGCCAAAATAATGTGCTGGATGGGCGGGCCGGGTCGGTGTCGGGCTTTTGATTGCATCAGCGGATGCACGTGGCCAATGATCCAATTTGGTTCCAATTTGGATCACCGGCCACGCGCAGCTGTTTCTCCATGCGCTGACTGGCTGGTTGAAAGAGGTTTAAAAAAAAGTCCAGATGGATCGCTGCCAGTGACCCACCTGAACTGGACTCAACTGCTGCGTCAGTGGACGCGCATGGCCGACAACACAATTTGGATCATCATCTGCGCGCGTCAGCCAACCATTAATAACTGTAATAACTATAATATTATAATAACTATAATAATCCGCTCACTCTTTAATAAACAAGACATCTTAATTTTCCTTTCTTTGAAATACGTTTTAAAATTATGTCAAACTGATTTGCTTACAAAAGCAGTAAAAGCTTCTTTTTTTTTTAGGTTCTGTAATCACAGTTAGTTGGTCGGTTTCGGGTCAGGGTCGGAAAAAAAATGATATGGGTTTGGGCCAGGTCCGGTTGGATTTGTTTTAGGCCCTTATGCAACTGTACTTTAAAGTGCAACATGATAAATGCAGTTTAATAAATCATGGAACAAGAGAGACCAGCAAATATCAGCACAATACCAGCTTGGTTTATTATTAATCTGTTTTCTCTGATCCCTCACCTTCTTTTATTACTGAGCTCACATATAAACAACAGATGCGCTCCTTCCACCAGGCTAATTGCAAAGACGATGTAATTTCCAGGAAATAAACCGAATCAAAGGGAGCAGCACTTTTTCCTTTCCACGTGGCTCCTTTAATGTTATTCAGCCAATGAATTTGGGTCTACCTCACAGAAACACCTCTTCTTGTTGTAAAACACCACATTGTTCATCTTTTTGGGGCAAGCCATAATGGAAGCTGTTAAAAAAAAGGCACATTACCATTAACTGGATTCATTTTAAACTGCAGCTTTTCCAAAAACGTAGAGCAGCACCAAAGCTGAAAGCTGCACTTTAAAAAAGGGTGATCTAATGGTTTCCTAAATTATAGTCATTTCAAAAGTAAAAAGTTTATTGATCCTTTATTGCTTTGTGTAAAAAATAAAAACAAAAATATGGCTGTTTCTTTATTCAAAGCTCCAAATGATGGTGTGTTTGTGGTGTTTTAAATCCCACGTGAATATTCAAAGCATCAAAATAATGAAATCACGTTGCCCTAAACACTGTAATCAAAAATCAGCATCTTGAATGCAACAAACGGTAAAAGAAGTGGACTCCCTGCACTTTTGTGTTTTGACGGAGTTCCACCGTCGAATAAATTACAGTTGCTGCCAAATGAGAGTGAATGAATGTCAGTTCACTTCTCCGCTACTCTGGCATCACAGCAGCAAGGAAGATAAACAATTCAACTCCATTACTTTTATTTTTTTTTAATTTTTACACAAGAGTGGAGCAGACATCCACCTTCCTGCCTGTCATCAGTGAACGTAGACATGCATCGCCACTCTAAACGTACAGACACCACTGATTTTGCACTAAAATCTTGACCTTGGCAGGTTAACTCTGTGACAGTCTTGAATAATAAACACTCAGGTCACCATTTAAACCCGCACACGATCTTTGAGAGCAAAAAAAGAGATGAGGGGATGTGTGGAAAGAAGCAGGACCAAAAAGGACTTCTATCCCACTTTAAGCCCATCTTATTGGCGAGTACTGACCCTGGACGTGGGGCTATTGTCTAGGCTCCTTATCATAATGTAAGCTGTGTTGTCTTCTCCATTACACCTCGGCCATTCAATTAGCCCCCATTACCATAGTAATAGAGCACTGCGTCACTGAGGTCAGGACTGACAAGGAGAGAAGGAAAGCGGTCAGAAGAAGTGAGATGTAGGCACAAAAAAAAAAAAAAAAAGATGTCAAGGCACCTGACAGCAGACAAATATCAGTAATATAGAAAATAATAGTGGGAGATCAAAGTGAGTAATTATTTATGTAGGAAGGCAAATGGTTGGTACATCATCAAGACAATGACAAGTAAGAATGACAGAGGGGGGAAATGCCACAAAAGTGATCAACCTCTGTAAGAAATTCCAAATGTGGGTCAGATTTGGGTAAAATAAGCTTTAATGTCACCTTGGAGTGAAAGCATTTTAATGAAACCTTGTTGGAACAAGCAATAAAGTATCAAGAAAATTAAAGACGAAAGCTGAAGAATTATGGCCAATTTGAAGTGGTCATTTTACCAAAATGTCAATAACTGGTGCTAAGTGGTAGTGATTACCAATAATGAGTTTTGCAAAGCAAGGACATTAGTGTTAGATTATGTCTCAGAAAAAGGAAGATAAATGATAATTGCATCAACTTCATTTAAAATTTATTTTTTATAAATACAGGCTTCAGATGAGCTGTCATTTGGGATGACGGGATCTATGCTTTATTGTTTTCTGAGTTCTTTGACATTTGTCGTCATTTATCATCCCTTTATGTCTTAATTCCCAAATAAATTGCTCGTTATTAATCCAAACTTGCCACAAAGCAGTGGTGTAGTCTACGCCATAGGCTATGCAGTATACCTAAGCTCAAGAAGTTCAGTATACCCAATTAAAACTGCCCATTGATGCATGACATATGTGTCATTAATATGTTAAACGTCAGTTAAATGCTTCAATAACAAACGGTTTATGCAGCGCTTGTTTATTACATTTGCTTATCCAGCGAATTATTGTGTAATTCTGTACTTACTACTTAATACTTGAACATGTTTTGCTTTTATACTGTTTTATAGATTCTATAACATGTTTTTAATACAAAGACAACTGTTGCACAAAGTTTGCTGTACATTTATTCAAATATAAGCGTCAAAGTAATTTGGAAATGTTCAATATGCTTACAAATCAAAATACAGGTTGTCCCCAACTGACCTACAGCGCTCCGTACTTACGGCGCCGCCCCCAGTGACGTCATCGCGCCATTTGTTGCCTTTTTTATGCATCATTTTATATTTTTTTTTTTTTTCGTTTTTTTTTAGGGTATTTTGTTAGCTAACTGCTTGGAAACACATTAAAACACATTAAAACGGC
>JARVLU010001073.1:8959531-8971230 GCA_031762415.1 Simpsonichthys santanae | reverse complement strand
TTTTTTTTTTTTTGCTTTGTTTTGTTTTGTTTTGTTTTTTGAATGTCCAGAGGACCAGACTTAGCTTTTTTAGATTTCTACTTTTCTTATTTATTTATTCATTTATTATTTTTTTTAATTTCCAGAGGACCAGACTTAGCTTTTTTAGAACATCCCTTTGTTTTTTGTTTTTTTTTTCAGCATGTGGCACCAGCTTGAGATGGAAATAAGTCTCACTGAATGATGTCAAATGCAGACTGCAGAAGTGGAAAACCTTGGCAACTGTGTTAGCTTGGCAATAAACAACAGTGTCATCGGCATATACTGTAGATTCAAGGATGCGCCAGGAATGTTTTGATCTACAGTACTGTATTTATATAAATTGTAAAAACAGTGGGACCTAAAACTGAGCCTTGTGGCACACCATTAGTGACCATTAGGTAGCTAGATGAAGTACCATTATGTCAAACACATTGACACTTTACACTGAGGGAAACAGAAAAAAGTTGCACTTAAAAGTAGAAATAATAACAATAAGCACCCCTTGATTTTTTAAAAGTTGTTTATTTTAAGTATCCGTCTATGGCCTTTCTAACACCAGAAAACAGGAAGAGAAAGCATGAGTAATGAAGATAAAGACTGCTATACCTATTATAGCTTTTTGTTCTGATTACAACAAGCAAGAATGGAAAGAATAAGAAGTCATTATTTCCACTCATCAAAATATCTTCTTGATAAAGATACACAACACCAGCTATGATTTCATAATGATGGGATTTATTACCTTGCTCATTTGTTGCCAGTTAAGAGGCTCCTCTGATACGATGGAGATATAATTTAATGAGCTGGTAATGATTTGTCCTCAGAGGGTTAATAAGAAACAATGGGCTTACGAACCATTTAAAAGTGCAGATAGATTTAATGACTGCTTTAAAACACTGCACTCACTCAAGAGGGCACACATTTATTTAATAACACTTCAGATGAAAAGCAAGAATTGAAGTAAACTTGAGCTAAAGCCTTGTCCGAAAAATAAAAACTTTGGCATCACTTCACATACAGGCATCTCACCTGGCTTCCTCTTTGAAAAACATGTTTGTTGTGAACTGTACATTTTCATTCTTGTAATTTTTTGCTTAACAGTGTACAGCTCTACTAATATTTCCTTTACTTGTGTAGCAAAGAGCCTGCATGTTAGAAAAACCAGTTTTCAGTTGTGTGAACCTTTTCCACTGCTGTGAAGACCTCCCAGCATCGTAACACAGTATGAAATCAATAGCACAAGGCCCCACAGGAGGAGCAAGGAGGAAGCCATTGATTGACACGTTCCTCTCATGTCAAACAGAACAACATGGCGTGGCAGTCACCACCTGCCATCTGCTCCAAATGGAGCTCTCACCTTTTTACCACGCTTAAATATAGCATACCTAAAACACCAGCGCATGCTAGTTAAGTTTATTAAAATAAATAAAAGTACAGTTGTAAAACCCTTGTCAGGTATAATTGTCATGTTTCAGCTCACATTATAATTGAGTTGAAATTTTCCCAGCAAAGAAACAATCACAAACTCTGCCTTGAAGCAAACATCTTTATCGCCTCAAAGTGTTTTTGGATCCCCAGTGGACCCATCTGAATAGCTCTTTTCTGCTATAAGTAAAGCTGAGAAGATGTTCTATTTTGTTGCCTTCACCAGATATCTACCTCTCTACATCAACTGCAGTACGATATAGCCTGCAGCCATCTCACCCCGACCAAAGTGGCTTGTTTTTTACTTTACAAGACTCACTTTTCTCTTTAATTCCATCGATTCTTGTTTGCACTTTGGTTTAAGAGAGAGGAAGTGCACCTGAGTGTTCATCCATGCTGCGATGTTTGCACTACCTAGTGTTGGGTGCCCTCATAGTAGCATAAATTAGCACCCTTTACGACAGTGCCCGAAGCAACCTCTTGGTGTGTGACATCAATATGGAGCGAGAAGGAAACTGCACACATCTACTGTCAGAGGGCAAATGGGTGCAGGGAGATGCCACTGTTCAGCAAATTTTAATTAATGCTTCACTTTCAATATCTCAAAAGCAGCTGTGTTGCTGTTATATTTTTATTTGAAACATAAAAATAAATTGCATGTCTAAAAGTTAAGGTAGCTGTGATGTCTGGGCATTTGCTAAAAAGCCCTCAAAGTGTTTTCTTTTTTCTTGTAGACACCTAGGAAGATTGTTTTTTTTTTTTTAAACTAAACTCATCAGAAACTACAAATTAAATAAATCTGCAAAATTTGTTTTACAAAAGCTGTGCTCTTTGAATGTTGCCTGCCTGGGTTTCAATTGAAGCAGGCATGCTTTAAAGGTGGGCAGTTCAGTAAGGACAGCATACCGTGAAGCAATCTGAACAATCTCGACACAAACTGCCCTGAAATGACAAACCGGCAGCAGAATTAGTGACTTTACGCTTCAACTTTCGATGCATGCAAAGCATTGAACAGTAGTCCCTCGCTACCTCGCGGTTTGACTTTTGCGGACTGGCTCTTTCGCAGTTTTTCGACAGTATTGTAAGATTGTACATGCACACACAAAAAAAGGCGCCACCATTTTGTAGTTTTCTCACAATAAGTCTACACTGTTTTGCCAGTCTAAAGAACTACATTACCAAGAAGTCAGCACTGCTTCCAACCGCTGCTTTCTGCAAATGAAGGGAAAGTTTTGCAACGCAAAGTCAGAAGTTCTGTAAGGATAAGTTCGCAGAACTGGCAGGAAGGTTGCAAATAATTCTGAAGTCATGCTCTGGTAAGTACCTGTGCTGCAGCTGATCCGGACAGTGTGAAGCGAACCTTGGGGGCTGCAGGGAACAGACCATGGAGGGGTTCTGCCTGTTTCTGATCGTGCAGGGCTGGTCTGGCCAGAGGTGGTGGACTAAATCCTGGGCACCCTTGTGCATGGAGTGTCCTTCCTGGAGTGGCAGCAAGCACACATCAGCCTGGATGGGGAGGTGGGCTTGTCATGCTGCAGGGTAGCTGAACAGAACCGAGCCCGACTGGAACCGAGCTAATCGTATAAAATTAAGCTGTAGCTGCTGTGCAGTACATATACATATGTTCTTAAAATTGCTTAGGTTTAAGAGTGTAGAGCATTGCAAGAGTGTGGGAAGGGTTTCTTAAAGCTTTAAAATATATATAAAAAATACTAAAATAAATATAACTATCGCGATTTTCACTTATTGCAGGGTGGGGTGGGGTGTGTGGTCTGGACTGTAACCCCAACATAAACGAGGGACTACTGTATTACCACAAAAGGTTTAATAAATTCACAAAAAGGTGAGGAAATTAAAATAAAACACAAAATGAATTAAAATAAACCAACACGACACAAGCAGAATTTACAATTCTCTGATTTTATTTGTGCAAATTAGATGATCAAATTTATAAAAACAAAAGTAACGTGCGACCAGTCAGTTTTATGGTTTGCATGAGATAAATTCATATTCCAGGTACTTTGCACATAAGATCTCGACTGAAGTGATAGGAACTTCACTAAAACGCCATGATTTAATGATGTGATGTGTGAGAGAATTGTGAACTTTTAACTGAATCAAACCACAACACGTTTTCAAACATTTTCTATCTAGTCTGGAAAAAAAAAAAAAAAAAAAAAAAAAAAAACAGACAATTTAAAAAGTTTAAGCTGTAAAAAATTTTACATTTTAGATGTCAGTAATATCTGGTATATATTTAGCATGTAATAAAATAAATGTACCATGTAAGTTGAGGAACAAAGCGTTTTGGACCGTCATGCTTAAAAGGGTGTGTAAGTCCTTTTTCTCCAGAGTGAGTGAGCTTGACGGTATGAGGTAAACGCCTGCTGTCGACTTGAAAATCAATTTCCCCAGTCCTCCCTTGAGTGGTCAATATTTTGTTTCTCACAGCGAGCTCCACTATAACCCTTTTAATTCAATGAGGCCAATTAGAGATATCGTCATGTCTAATTCTGGCCACAGGGATGCTTGTTTGTGTTGTTACCTCATCCCTGGTGGGAGAGTTGGGAGGGGCAGGAGGAGAAAGCAAATAGCTCGGCCTGTCCAGTTTACCCAGCCCTCACCAGCATCCCCTCTTTATTTCTTCACCCCTCCTTTTTTCTCCGCTTTTCCCGGAGTCAAGGACAAAAGGATGTGATGTGAAACTTTCAAAAATGAATTTGGCCACGTGTGTCACTTACAGAGTGGGAAGGAGGGGTGGCTGTGGCCAAGCCACTGCCACTCCGTTGGAATCATTTGTTACTCAGAGCTGATTGGCCCTGACAAAACAATACCCTAAAAACTCACCAAAGTAAATTATAGTCTCGGTAAATGGCCAGTGAGGGTGGGGTGGAAAGGAAGGAAGGAAATGGCCATCGGTCGGGACAAGGCCTTCGAGATACTTTGGCCAACCGCCAGACGCAAAACAAAGTAATGTGCTTTTGATATTAATAACGGAGATGATATTGATCGGCGATGTGGCCAGAGGCACTCCACTTCCCTTCAGGGTGGGCACCAGTAGGGGGAGAGAGGAGGGAGAGCGGTAACAAGGAGGGGTGCTCCTTGAAGAACCAATACCCCATTCCCAGCTCTCCGCCTCCCATCCACCCCCTCCACAGCCTTGTCCTTGCTGAAAGCCACTTTTCCTGAGGGTCCATTTCATTTGAGTGTCTTTAATTATGTGAAATGGATTCCATGGGAAAAAGAGAAATGAAGATGGTGGCGAGCACTGATGGAAAGAGTTAGGATGCTGGGAGGGTAAAGGGGAAACCAGCTGCCGGATGCTCCCATTTTGTGTCAGATTCACGATTTTGTCCACAGCTGCTTGTTTCATTCACTTTTGTTTGTTTGTTTATGATAGTGTTTACATTTACTCAACTTCATGAATATGCTCCACTATAGGAATTATGTTTCATCCATCTATCCATCCACCATATTTTACCCTCTTCTTCCATTTTGGATCACTTAAAATTGTTTATTTTTCTCAAAAATCGACAGTGAGCCTTATAATCAATCCGGTGTGCCTTATGTTTTAATTCTGGTTGTGCTTACTGACCTCAAACTGATTTTATGGGGTACACAGCATTCAAAAATCTGACAACATTAACTTGTTTTGCTCAATGTGCATAATGGAAGTGATTTGTGAGAATCGCAGGCCACCTGCATCTTTTGGGACTCGCCAGCATGTTGGAGACGACCTTGGAGGAGCCTCATAGGCACGGACCAGTGGAATGACCACTAATCTGGCCATTTTGGATCTTGAAAGTACCAGCAGGACTCAAAGCTGACAAGAAATACAAAAACAAACAAAAAACAGTATACCTGAAAAAAAAAAAAATCAACAATTGTGGCTTATCTGGATCTGACTCCCCCTCGGTTGGCTTCAAAAACAGGCCGACATCAAATTTCTTATAAGCTATGTGTAAATTAAGGAAAATCTTAGTCTATCACCCCCCACCCCCCCACCCCACCCCACCCCACCCGGACTTCTGTGAAGACTTATCTGAACAGTGCTGGCTGACCAACTTCTTCTCAGGATCATGGTCTATCTGGAAGTTCTTCATGGACAAATCTCACCGCCTTGCCGTCAGATGCATATGTAATGTGTCTTTAATTGTGCTTGCTGGCAGAGGTTTGTGTTTGTCTTAAATCGTGTCTTGATGGGACAAGGTGTGAAGAAATCTTTTTGGTAACGCCACTATCCTTTCCTCATGAATTTTTCCCCTTCTCTATTTAAAAAAGTATTTTGAAAAAAGATAAAGGGATGCGCTCCAGTAGCAGCAGCAATGTGCACTCTGTCCATCATGTCCGACTGTACGAACATAATCTCACTGTATCTTGGTACAATGATAATAAAGCTTATTCTGATTCTGATTTTTATAATCTGGTGTGCCTTATGTATGAACGCAGACCCGTTCATTGATATTGTGCCTTGTAATCTGGTGCGCCTTATAGTCCGAAAAATATGGTGTTATTTTGATATTTTTGGTCCTTGAGCCCTTGTGGATTCAAGCCTCTATGAGTTTTTCATGAGATCATGGATACCCCGTTAGCCCTTTTTCATTGGTTTGTAAATAATTTTTTTTTTGATCGCTTCAAATTTAGTCTCCTTTCTAGGTCCAATCCTTCCACCAACCATGGTGCCAGGTTAACAAGAATAAACAGGAATATTCTAATAATTTTAGCCCAGCAAGCAATAAGGGGATCATTAAAATCTCCAAATTTGAGGGGTAAAATAACAAATGATGTCAAGTAAAGATCTTTTCCAAGTTTGAAAACCAACTTGAAATGCCTTTTTGAGAGCAAGTGTTACAAATAAATAACTGCAACTGAATTTTGAGTTAGGCAGCTGTTATTGTGAGTGTGTGACTCTCCACATCCATCCGAACATGATCAAGGCTGTAGTAAATGAAAATGGTTCCAGAAGTACCGTACGGTAAATTAGTAGCACATATGTGGTTTGTGTGGCTCATTCTGCAAATCACTTACGTTCAATTTATTGAAATAAAATTCTTGCCTAGTTCTCAAGACAATGCTTTTTTTATAAGTAACCAAGGGGATTCTATATAAAGGGGATGTTGCGATAAAAATGAGAAACTCTTTAAAATGGAGCCAGATGAAGTATAAAAGTAAAACTAAGTCTCCACTAAAGGTGACCGCGCAGCGCTACAAGGTGGCTCAGTTTTTCCAGTATTTTTTTTTTTCTTCGCCTTTGTTGTGTTTTGTTTTATCTTGGATCACTATTATAAATTTTTGAAGCAACACCGTTTTCTTTGAGGGGTAATTCTAACATGATAGAATTTTTCAGACCCCAAAGGAAAGTTATATCTACAGACCCAGAGAATAGAGAGTAGAGCTGGACAGACGGCGTTTATTTTGTAATCTGCGTCACCTCGGACGAAATTATTTTATTCAACCTGTAAAACGACACCGCCTCAAGAGATTTCACAAAGTGGAATGACGCAGCACTGTCCTGATAGCATGTTGCTGATGTGCTGGTAAAACTAGTGATTTTGCAAAGGAGGCACAACAACGAGTAAACCTCTCCTTTCACTTTTTGTACCACTCTTTTCTTGCTGTTGTCACGGGGACAGAGGTGAGCGCTGACAAGCCAGGGCCATGTATTTGCATATAAAGAGCTTTTGTCCGTTTGTCATGTGCTCCTCTTCAGTGGCCAGTAATGAAACACAACTAGATGCATCTGCCAGGTTAAAACCCGTTGGTTTTGAGCCAGCTGTTGCCCGAAGTGAGCAGTGATTAAAGCACAGATTTACTGTGTGCATGTGAGCATTCGTGTGTTTAAGCACTTCTTTAGACAGGAGCTGCTTTGCATTAGTCGAAGAGCTACAACCCTGTTGCTTTTCTATAGCAATGTGTAACTCAACCTCAAATATCAAACTCAGTAACACAAATGTGTTACTTTCATAGAAACAGAGAAAAACGCAATCTGTACATTAGACGTGATCAGCTGTTTAAATGAGTTAGATTGTTAATTAATAAGTTATAACACTATAAATGTCTTCTTTTCTCCTCGCTCAGTGTCCAAGACAAACACGGAACTACTCAACACATCCCATCCAAAGACTTTTTTGTCCCCTCAGGACAACGTCTTCCAAAGACGTGTAGGAGTTACTGAAATGTTTGCAGTTGTGTAGACGTTGATTTTGCAGAGTGGTGATGGTTTCTTCATGAAAAAAAAGGTAAAATATTCTGTTTTTCATCAAGCTGATTGCAATGCTTTTATACTCTGTACAATGTTTCTCACACAAGCATTTTGTACAGTATTTAGTAATTAATGTATTTATCCATATTGACTCTTAAAGCACTTACAGCTGTTTTCAGTCACAACCACTGAGGCCTTAATATGAATTGTAAAAAGTGATATAACATGATGGAGAAAGCAGAACTTCAGTGATTGCACCCTTCATCCTGTCAGTATTGAACAATTGTCAAATATATTATGTATATTATGTCTGAAGTATTAAAAGGTTCACACCGGTGTCTGAACGCCTTCATTCTAACAGATGAAATCGATAATGTTATGAGTTTTACATCTGAAGGTGTTTTATTCAGTTTGTCTGGTTTGTTTAGACAGGAATTAGAAAACACCAGATCACTGTATTTTGTGTGTGTTGGAATAAATAATGAAAAGTAAATTGTTGCTCGTCATGCATAATAAATATTTGATGGGAATTGGGACCACTAATAAACAGACTCCAAAAGAAAGGTGCAAATGTTTGCACTGGCACGGGTGATGTTTCCAAACTTGTTTCAAACAGGCACAACAAATCTCTGACATATATTTTTCATTGCGTGTGTGTGTGTGTGTGTGTGCATGTTTCCTACCATTTTGGTCTGCTTATAATAGTTATAAGGGTTGCAAGCTCAATCATCCGGGTAGAAAAAAGCATCCATCCATCCATTTTCTTTACCCGCTTCTTCCATTTAGGGTCACGGGGGTCGCCGGTGCCCATGTCCAGCAATCACAGTGCGAGGAAAAAAGCAAAAATGGTTAAAGTGTGTCATCTGGACCAGTTTCTGTAAGTGAGAAACATTCCGTCCCCATCTGTTGCATCGTAAACAGCAAGCATATTTGAAGAAATGTTGACATATATAACCATGAAGTGGTAGATTGTTAAAGTTCTGCATGACTTTACTTACCGGTATCCTTAAATTGAAGAGGGTTTTCCAATGATTCTGCCCTGCTTTTTGCCCTGTTTTCATAAAATAAAACATTCCTCTGCAGTCCTTCCAAGTATTAACTATGCTTCAAATACAAGTCATGCTCCTGTGTGTAAAAGCTGAATTATTATTTCGCTTATTGCTGATTCTGCAGCGAACAGGGTTCAAACTCCACCTCTGCATTTTCTGCCACGCCGCTACTTCTCACTAGCTCTTCTTCCAGCTCTGTGCCTAACCTCCCGTTTCCAACTCAGAGGTGTATCAGCATGGGATCAACTTCAGTCCCTCATTGCACCTCATCTCTTGCATGACACCAAATCAGGAAGAAAATATCTCAGGTCTGGATTGAAAGTGTTGTGCCCCGACGGCCTGCTGGAGGGGTGCATCAACTTTGACCTCTAGTTTGTATCTGTAAACACAAACAAAAGGGTGCAAACTGTCCTACCTTTAACTGTTCAGCGTGAAAAGGGCTCATAAAACACCCAAGACATAGATGTAATGCTTGATAAACACAGAAAGCACATATCTTCATTTATTGCGATTTAGTCATCAAATAAAATGAAAACGAGTTAATTAAATTAATTCATTGGGCCTTTACCATACAGTGTGTGAGCAGGGTAGTCAAATGACAAAACTGAAAGTAGGGACCTTGGTATTTTGTAGACATTTACAAAGTATCTGTGGCAGACCAAATAAAACAAAAGCCACTGTAATGATGCTTGTTGAGATTTATCCAAGCCATGAAGGACACCACGAATTACATAATTACAACCCTGTGAGACAAAACGTGTGAACAATATTTCAATATCATCTGCTTATTTAAATGCAAAAATAAAAAACTACATATTGTCATGCTGAGCGGTCCTTTATTTCCTGTCTGCACACATGTGTCTACAAAACAACCAATACGCTTGTACACATGACATGCTCTTTTTTTTCTAATAGGCTTTCAGGTGTCTGCAAATTTGTACGTGGAACTTCTTTCATTAGACTAAAATATATTCTAACAATGAACAATCAAATGGGTGGCAGCGTTAGAATGCCCTCCCTTTCATACCACTGACTACTACTACTACTAAATATTGAGTCAGAAACGAGCTGCGAGGTGTCTGTAAATGCTAAATAATGGAGAGGCTGCATTGGTCTGGGTCAGAGCTCTCTCCCTTGCTCTGTCTTCGCTCTGATACATTATTAAATGAGGATGCACTTCCCCTTCGCAGCAGGCGAGAACAAGGGGCAGGGGGGCACCCTGTCTTCTCCACAGGAATGGTGGAGGGGCAGCGGAAGAGTGGGAGGGGTGGTAGTGGATAGGTGCAGATTCACAGACTATGTATGGATGTGCAGGGAGAGGATTAGGTGGGCATGCCTAGCACAGTGGGCAAGAGAGACAAAAGCATCCTCAGGCTTGGCATTCCTCCCCATTACACACACACACAAACACACACACAGCTTTCTTACAGAAGTACCTTGAGCCCATTTGTACTAATGACTGTGTGCCTAATGCACTTTGTGGAGGACAAGGCTGGATATTCATTTGGAAGAAGGGAAAGGGGTGGGGGAGGTGTTGGGACTCTGGCTTACTGTTTCCCGTCCAGCGGTTTTATCAAGACAATTTTTTAGCAAGAGGCTTGGCCAGCACTTGGTGTGGCAGTGACTCCATTCATCAGAGGTAAAGTAAGAGTCCATATTTCTTCTGGGCTCTTTGAATTGTTTGGAACAAGACCTGCCGGGACAAACTAATCAAAGAATTGCAAATAAAAACCCCTGGTGGACAAAGACACTACATAAATTGATTTTTATTTTTAGTTGTAATTAAAATGTAACGTTTATGGAACTTTTTCATATGGGTGGTTCATCTTTGAGGCCGGTTTACAAGTCTTGGGGACAACTAAAACTGATTCCAAATAAGGTGGGACATTATTTAAAATGGGAGTAACAAAATTCAATATTTTTTAAATCTCACTGAAATGATTTCACTCAAAATTGTTGCACTAGTTTCAGATATTGTTTGTTTTTCTTGCAGAGAAAGCACAACTCTGGATGTGACGCTGATTCTTGTATGTTCTACACCTCCCCACACAGATGGCCAGAGGCATTTGTATATACTTCCAATGCTCAGTCCTTTTACTAACTTGTTGCCAGTTAGCCTGATTTGTTAAATTCTCCCCCTGCTGTGTTTTATTTGTACTTTCACAGACTTTTGTTGTCCCGTCCCAACTTTTTTGAGAAGTTTCATAATGAACACAAATAAAAAATGGAATGCACAAGAATGTTTCAAATATTTGCTGCCATATCTTCCAACTTTTGAGAAAATCTTTTATTTTATCATATTAATTATTTTCTTCAGGATCCTTTATGTTTGACTATCTCTGGGGGAATATCCCCAAATTTGTGGAATAAAGCAAATTTGCCCAACCTGGACGGCTGTGGCTGAAGGGTTAGAGCAGTCGTCCTCCAGTGCAAGAGTTGGGGGTTCGAATCCACCAGCAGTCACATGACGTGTCATTGGGTAAGATACTGAACCACTCATTGCCTCTGATGTGTGCCCCATCGGTGTTTGAATGTGATAAAGCACTGATTAGTCTCTTTAGAATGATTTGTTCAATTGGCTTTGTATAGATCTATAATGCTGTATGAATGGGTAAATGAGGACATAGATTGTGGTGTAAAGCGCTTTGAGTGTCTTGATATTTTACAGTATTCATTTTATTTCAATTAAAAAGACAATTACAAAACAAAGAAAATAAAAAAAAAACTACCTATAAAATGAAAGGTAGCAGAATAATAAATTCTTATCATTTCTGCCCCTTCTTAACAAAATCAATTCAAACAATCAATTCAATCAACAAACCTCTAACAAAATACATAACTTATCACAATTTCCATTTGTAGTTCATTAACCAACATATGTATCTTTTTGACAATACTGTATATTCTTATTCTTTTTCTTAAATGAAAATGGTGACTTCTCTTTTTTAACATCATTATCCAAACTATTCCATAAACATATCCCATGTATTGAAGTAGACCTA
>JARVLU010001073.1:8939191-8956332 GCA_031762415.1 Simpsonichthys santanae | reverse complement strand
GTGTTTTAATGTGTTTCCAAGCAGTTAGCTAACAAAATACCCTAAAAAAAAAAAAAAAAAACGAAAAAAAGATAAAATGCTGCAAAAAAAGTCCGCGAGGGTTAATGACGTCACTGGGGGGCGACGACCGTATACGCGAAACGCCGTAAACCAAGTCCGCCGTAAACCGAGGACAACCTGTACAACATTCTCAACGGTCTTCAGCCTCATCTTGTGCTCATGCTGAGTCCATTGTTGAAAAATGACCAAACAGAACTCCTAAAACCTCTGAAATTTGACTCCACTCACTCCGTTTTTATTTTCAGAAGAAGGAGAAGAAGAAGAAGAGGAAGTGTCTTCTTCAGAGGTTTTTGTGTGGTTTCCTTCAGTACTTCTTGGTGCAACGCCACCACAGGCGAGGGGGTGGGGGTGGGGGTGGGGGGGACAGGTTGGATCAACTGACTCAGTGCAGTGTGAATGTGAACCGGACCAGCTGACCATGTAAACAAATGTTCTGAATATTGGTCCCCAAACAAAGAGAGTCTACCGGCCTATCAGGTGTGAAAACACCCTTAGAAAGACAAGTCAGGGGGATCATTAACCATTTAATGAGTTGCATTCATGCAGTCTTGATCCACGACTAATCTGCAGTCAGCATTTATACATTAAAGCAGTTTACTCTTCATTGTAAATACAGTATCTTTAGTTTTGTTTCAATTAGTTTAGCCATGACTTAATTCCGTTTCATCTCAAGGTCCTTACAGAAACTTGCATAGACAATCAAAAGGATAAAGCATGTAAAATGTGCACGAATAACATTTTTTCATTGAGGAGGTTTACATGCAATATAGAGACACTGTGAAAGTTAACATTTAAAGTTAACACTTACTTGGGTGCTGTTGCTGTCCAAACAAACCCAAGGATAATCTATTCAATGCCACCACCACTAACTACATCTTTAGCCAATACATAATGGATTGACACTGCATGGTGAAGCTTGGCCTGTGGCACACCTAAAGCTGACATATTTGATCACAAAATGTTAATCATTCTATGACTTGATCCTCTCAAAGGGTTGGAAAAATAAAGTGAAAAAGACAAGGCTGCTTAACTGTTGTTTTTTCAGTCTGCGTTTGCCTGGTGGCACTGGCCCACACTGATGCTTTAGTCTTTTGGCTGGCATATGTTTGAATGTGGGGGATTTAATCTTCTATGCCTCACAGCTGGGGCCTCGTTAAATAATGTAAGACTCACAGGGGCATTCTGTGGCTCAATTTTACGTTTGCCCTCTTCAAATACTTGCTTTTTGCCAATGAAGCTGCTGAGAGATTTGTGGGCAAATAAAAAGATGATGGAGAACAGTTTACAGCTGTAAGATGTTGTACTTTGCTGAAACAGGGGTAATCATAATATATTTAACCACGGAGTGGTGTAATTAAATAGTCGAGCAACGAAGGGAATGATGGATCAGAAGTGAAATCTTGTTGAGGAAACAATTAACAGAAGCGCCCTGTGAACCTCTCAGCAAGGCATTTGCTTGAAATTTAAATCTAAACAGTGGTGTGGCTTTGTCACAAACAGGAAATAATACTAAAACAAGTGAATCACTAAGACCCTGAAATAACACCACAATTCAAACTCTAAATCTGAAGAATCACAATTGTGTTACTAATTATGTAATTTCTATTTTCAAATTCTAGTTTCTTTGTATTTTGTTTCAACATCACTGACACTGTTTTTATACATTGTGCATCAAATTAGGTTCAATAAAAAAAAATAATTTAGTTTGCGGCTCAAGCTTGGCTAAATGTTGCAAGAAAACGTGCACATTTGTTACTGAAGGTTCAGAGTTCTGTTTTTCCCGTGAATGTGTGGGTTTTCTACAGGTACTGTTTCTTCCCTCAGACCAAAACACATGTTAAATTGATTTGCAACTTTCAGTTTTTCCTATAGGTGTGGGTGGGACTGTGATTGTTTGTCTTTGTCTCTGGTCATATAATAGACTAGTGGCCTGTCCAGGGTGTAGCACACCTCTCCCGCAGTGACCACACCCCTGAGACTTCAAAAAACAAAATAACAATAAAAACTTGTAAAGAAAAAGGATGGATGAACCCATTGTTTAAAGATTTTATTTTCAGAATGAGTGTGGTTTTTAGACCTGAACGCGTTTTCTGTCAGAGAAATGCTCTTGAGTTGGTGTCAAAAACAACTTTTGACCTCCTGAGACAGGTTCTCCATGTCAAAATCAAGAAGGGTTTGAGGTGGGCTCGAGACACGCGCAACAATTCTGACTTTCTAACAAGATTGAGTCAGGTCCTCTGGACAGGTTCTTCTTGAAATGTTTCATCTTTTATCTAAAAGATTTATTCAGTCTGAGGAGCTGCAGCAAACTCAGTCTTATAAATAGCACCTTCTCACATTGGATCAACCAGTTTACTGGTGACAACCAAAACTTGTTCACACGACAAAGAAAGACTGGTAGTTAGTGCCCTGATGACCGTTTGCTATTCACAGAGGACTGACTGATACTTGCTATAGCAGCATTGTAGAGGGGAGCAGTTGGACATGGAGGCCTCCACCCTGTTTAATGATGGACAGGTTCTCCTCACAAAGATGGCTTCCTTTACTTGTTCCTCAAACCATTTCTCTCTATCAAGGATGTGGACATCTTCATCACTGAGTGACCACTGGCCTGGAGATGAGTGTAGACCGCAGAGTCCTGGCCTGATGATGTTGATCTTCTCTGCTGGTCCATCCTTTTGGCCAGTGGCTGTTTAGTTTCCACAATATAAGACTGATCACAGCCCTCATGACACTGAACAGCATACACAAAATTACCAGCACTCTGTTTGTGCTGAGGGACTGGATCTTTGGGGTGAACCAGTCTTTGTTGTAATGTAGTTTGAGGTTTAAAAGTCACTGGACATCATATTTAGAAAATAAGCATCTCAGTTTAACTCCCACAACATATGGAATGACCACTGGTCTGGGTCTGGATTCTTCTTTTTCACCTGATGGCTGGCTGGAGTCCTGTTTGGGTTTCATCTCTGCTTTCAGGAAGGCCCAGTTAGGAAATCCACATTTCTCTAGAGCCTGTCTTGTGTGGGATTTCTCCTTCCTGACTCAAGTTAGTGGGGACGCTGTCTGCTCTGTGGTCCAGGATCCTGATGGCTATTAACTTGTGCTCCAGCTGGTGATGGGAGTCAAACCACAAATACTGGTCTGTATGTGTGGGTTAGAGTTACACCTCAGTCTAGTTTTTGTCAGATACACTCTTTTTTGGCCTCTACAGCTTCATTGGTGAAATTGGTCTGTCTCACCTGTACCTTCAGCAACTGTAAAGACAAAAGATTCAACAAAGAGGAACATATCCAGGACCTGACTCAACCTTGTGAAATTTGTTTATCTGTTTTCTTTATTTATTTGTTAATTATGAATAAATTTATTGAACATAATGACAGAAATAACAGAAACAGTTACTAATATAGTGTAATGATCTTGAGAAGTTGCTGTATTGTTACAGGTTTACTATTCCTGTTGCACTGTTACTGGTTCTTATGCATGTACAGGTATATACTGTATATTATTATGATATATTCTGTTGTGCCACATGGGTTGTTGGGAAATGAGCTGGGGTGAGGTTTTGTTTGTTGGCCCATCTTTGTGAGGAGCGGGATGCACCTGTTGTGAGGGAGAGGGTTATTTTGAACTTATCTGATGTGAGGTTTCCAGTTCAGTATCATCAGCAATAACACCAAGAAATTTAACGTCATGTATCACTTCATTTATATGTATTTTCAGTTCCTTATCCTTTTTGAAGAGCCCATACAAAAATGTTTTGGTTTTACTCACATTTAAAGATAATTTGTTACAATCAAACTACTTTGTATATTTTTTAGCTTTTACATCTCATCAATCATTTATTTTTATTAATGAGCATGCATCAGGACAACTCTGACTTTAGAAAAAATAAACTAGTTGCACAGTTATATTTGAACGAGCCTTTACAAGAGAGGAAGAACCCCTGTGAAAGTTGTGACATTCTGGAGACGCCCTCATTGATGCTGTTCACCATCTAGTCATCAACAATGGCCACCCACTACCTGTACTTCATGACCACGTACAATGACTGAAATTAAGTCAACACAAATACACAACAACTAAAGGCTACTAGTCTGAAATAAATGTCTAAATAAATTAATATTATTTTATTTATTTATTTATTTATTGTTCTTATGTTTATTTTTAGTATATTTTCAGTATTTTGTGTAACCGTACATGTTTGAATACAGCCATGCCAAACATATCAACAATGGTGGATGCTGGCTTGTTCACGTAAATCCACAATGAATCCATAACTGTATTTGTGCTTGTGTTCAGATGATGAGGGCCAAAACGCACAGGTGAAACGCTGCCCAAAGGGTGATTGAAGTTTCTGACATTTTAAGGCTATTGCAAACAAAAGCTAATAGGCAGCGCCACGTGCCGGAATCGTGTCTGGTTCATGTTTAACAAAACAAGGTCACCGAGGTTGTCAGGCCATGAATTCCATAAATAACTTGGTAATGGGATTTTAAAACAAGCCATCCACCAGTCATCACACACCCTCCCTTTTGCCCATAACGAAAGCTGTGTGTATGTGTGTGTGTGCGTGCATTTGTGTGCCTTTGGAATAGAAGGAATATTAGAATGCAAATAGATTCACACCGCATCCTCATAAACAACGGTGTTCATTTAACCCCCGACCCCCGCATTTAACTGCCCATCAAGTCATTTGTGTTGGGCAAGACACGTGGAAGTAGGTTGAGGGAGGCCAGCAGGCGTGCTCATGCATGTGTGCTTGTGTAGCTAAGCAAGAGCAAATTTCTGCACAATATATGTGCGTTTACAAAGAATACATGTGTGTTTCCTTGCATATTTCAGCGTTTTTTTATTTATTTATTTTTATTCCTTCTTGTGCTTAGTGCTTCAGTGTGACACCTGCGTGGACGCTCTTATTTTCCTGAGGCACGCGCGTCGGAGTTTATCACGTGCGATGCTCAATTAATCTTGTCAGTGTGTATTTACAGGAGAACTGAACACCTTTTAAAGTGGTACTGGCTTTGTCAGTGTCTCCTGCATCAGAAACATAGAAACAACGTGCTTTAGATTAGAAGACTAAGAAAATGAAATAATAAAAAAAAATGTTAGAATTCTCCTTTAATATACATCAGTGGCTAAATTTTTACAAAACTGCCCATCAAAGGGTCTGAAACAAATGCCGTGTATATTCTTTATTTCTCTTCATGTCTTGAATATGATTCCTATTCTTTAGCTCTAAGGAACATCTCGTTGCAACAGCTTTGTGTTTCTTCTTTCCTCTTTAGCCTCAGGCCTTTAAGCCACAGGCAACTCTCTTTATTGTTATGCATAAGAACCACCAGTAAGGTATGAACAGAGGACAGTAAGAAAAAAAGAGAAATCAGCTTATCATCTGCAAACAACACATGGGACAGTGCACAAACAATATATTGAAAAGATTTTAAACAACTATAGGACACAAGGAACGGAGATTTCTTAAAGAGAAAACAAAAATGTGAGCATTTACGAGAGTAAAACAATTTTCCTCAGGCGGCAACTCCTGCGAAGAGAGGCGTCTTAAAAACATGTTTTAGGACAAATAAGGAAGAATCTGAATAACCAAAGAAAACATGGAAGTCAAGTTGACACAAAGAGACATGACAGAAAAATGCCATTAGTCACGTTAGTGAAGGGGACATAAGAAAAAAAAAAAAAAGACAAGCGTGGCTCATTTTAAGAGGGCGCACTATGTGCAGGCCCCTGTCTCTTAATCCTGGGCGTTTGTCGTGGCTAATTATGGTGGACAAGCCTCTTTATCGAACCTGCTCCTGCCATCAGCATTAGGATGCATGAGCTGCGCCTGTTGTTTTAAACGCTCTCATTAACCACACAAATCAGTGCTGTTGACAGAGTGCTTTTGAATTAAGCTTCGCACCCCCACCGCCGCGCGCCAATGCTTGCAGGGCCCAGGACAAGGAGCAATTTATAACACCATTAGCCACACTCGCCGAGGTTACAGGCATCAAAATTGTTCACGTCTAATTATTCTTAATGGATACAGGGAGAGAGCGACGCTCAGGACAGCTTTTTCATTAGCCCTCAATCAAGAAGGCCGGGGGAGAGAGGGGTGGGCCAAATGTACTGCTCAGGCAAACGGGGAAATCAAAAATAATCATGTTTGCTTTTTTCATAATACAATACGAATGCATAGATGAGGGAGTGGGGTGGGGGGTTAGAAGGGCGGAAGGCAATTGAGTGAGGAGATGCAGACAGAAAAAGGAAGTACTGCTCTTGACATTAGAAAAAGTCTTACTGTTGTGACACACACACACACATACACACACACACAGAAAAGTGACAGTTCGATTGCTTTTACTGCCTTCCAGACTAATGGCTGAGTAAACTTATGCTTCTAAGACTTTGTTATTGCTTAATAAATGCAGAAATGAAGTTCAAAAAAGCCAAACATTTAATTGTTCAGAGAGCCACTGATGAGGTTTCACCCATTTGCTCTCATTTAAGATTGGTCACTTTAAGTGATAATGGAACATCTGTGGCAAAACTTTACTTTATGAACGCTTTAACGCAGTCTCATAAATAATTTAGTGTTGGACTGCTAATGATTTCTAACAGGAGACGCTTTGGCCATTGGATGGCAACACACACACGCTGAAGCATCAGATGTACGCAAACAGTGGCTTAACGGTGTAGCTGAGCGTCGCGTTTCCAACACTGCGAGGCTCTTTGCTCACAATTAAATTCCCCTAAAGAGAAGTCAGTCATACTGTATCTGTCATCTCACCGTGACACCAAGGATAGACAAAGGGAGGCCAAATAGTGAGTGTTAACCATCTTTTTACAAGCCATTAGGCAGAAAGACATTACCGCACGACACAGTCCCTTAACGAGGACTGACATATGCGAGGGAGGCAGTTAGCACCTAGCATTAAGATGCTGCAGCCCACTGATGAGATGGGACATTGTCCATGGGGGAGGCATCTGTATTAATTAGGTTATATTCAGCTGAGCTCTACAAGGCCCCTCACCATGATAAACGCTACCACTCCCCCCACCTTGACCTAATGTGGCCTATTAGTATGGTGAAAACTGAAACTCATACTCTACTGGAAGGAAATAACTAAAAGGACTCGAGGTGACGACATGTGGTACAAGGAATGTCACACAGTCACCACCCTCCTGCTGGTGCTCTTATTACAGATGTCAAAGTTGCAGATAGATATGAGTCAATTATAATTAAAAATAAACTTCACTCATGTTTTGGACTTTACATTTGTTGGAACTATTTGTGAAGTATGCACCCTTGACACAATCGCACCCACACTGAGGGGTGTCCAAGTCCTTTTTACATGTAGGACAGCAGGTGGAGATTTTTCAGAGGCATCCTTTTCAAAAGAGCGTTACAAGTAAACACAAATGTTCACAATAATCTGTTTTGTGGGTCTAAAATTAAAGTAAAAATATATCAGGACAAACTTTATAGTTTATGTCAGAGTTCATGCTCAATAATCCAGGTAAAAAAAAAAAATCCATCAGGTCCTCTGGACGGTTTCTTTTTTGGTTGAAACGTTTTTGGATTTTGTACCTGGATTATTGAGCATGAACTTTGATGTTTTGAACCACTTTGGCTATGGCTGCCTCAGAGGAGTCGACAGGGTGGACTCCAGAAACCATCTTGTCACCATAAAACTGGTTGACCCACTATGTGAGCAAACCACTTATGGTACTGAGTTTGTTGTGGCTCCTCGGACTGATGAAGTCCTTTGGATGAAGGACGAAATGTTTCAACAAAAAAGAAACTGTCCAGATGACCTGACTGAACTTTGTTGGATATAGTTTTATGTTTTTATGTATTGTGTGTGGTACTACAGTACACTCAACCCTATGAAGCATCACAATGTTGAAATTTTGTTGTGAAGGTGTTACACAACATACTGGAACTTTGATAAAAACAGTTTATGTTTATTTACATGAAACAACTACATTTTTATTTTAGATTAAGGACTAAAAACATTCAAAAGCAAGGGTCAAGACTGAGAACTGGGATTTATGCCTCACATCTTATGTGTTTTGATTAATCTAACAGTTTTTAAAGAATGTCATCCCAAAGTTAATTACCTTGAAGTGTATTTTCAAATGGTTTCATTGCAAAACAGACCTAGAGTCCTATGCAAATATATTTACATTTAGTTATCAGTCACATAAATAGCATAAATCAAGTTGGAATTGTATCTCAAGAACTTTATGACTGATATAGTCAATGGAAGGTTTGTGCTTTTCAAGTTCAAGGTTCTTTGTCATTCTCACCACAAGTAGTACATGAGGTGGAACGAAATTGTGTACACAGGGTGCCAGTTACATCCAACAATAGCAAAAATATAAATTGTAAAAAAAAGTACTAAGGATCTAAGATATAATCTAATACACTAAACTAAGAGATATGCAAATCTAATAGTGCAAAACAATACTCCGAACAACAGCAGCACGAACATGAGTCTGTGTGAGCAGATGAGTACAAATAAACACAGCAGTAAGAAATAAATCAACAGCATGAAATCAGCAGCATGGACATTCAGCAGCATGTATCCACAATCAAGTGGCATTACGGTGATTTTTTTTTTCCTGCAGTGATTATCCTGATTAGAGATTCATGATTCTAACAGCTTCAGGGTAGAAGCTGTTCCTCAGTTTAGCGGCTCCACACTTAATGCTCTGCAACCTTCTGCCTGAGGGGAACAGGGCAGAAAGTGTGGGTGCTGGGTGAGTGGGGTTCTTCATGATGCAGGTGGAGTGCTTCCTGCAGCTGGAGGCGTAGATGTCCAGACTAGTGGGGAGGCTGACTCCAAAGGTCTTCTGTGCAGCCTTCACTACTCTCTGCAAAGCTTTTATGTTTTTATGTTACATATGTGGGTCGTTTTTTTTTTTTAATTGTTGTATTTTCTATTGTTTTTTAATTTTATTTTGTTGCCTATGACATAGCTTGTTTAGTTATTTTTATTTCTAGCTCCCTTTACACACCCAGTCCTAGTTTGGTAACTATCACACCTGCCCTGCATCAGAAAATTGCTCCATTACAACAAATATACCGGTACATAGTTAAAAGTTTACAGATGGTCCTTGTTGACAGTTTTGTCCTAGTTTGTGTTATCGCTCATGCCAAGTACTCTTTCTTTTGTCAAACTCAACCTATTTGCTTGTACCGGTAGTTTAGTTTTTTTTAATTTTTTTATAGAGTTCATTATTTTTTAGAAGATCCTGCCCCTGCTGTGCTTTTTGTCAAAATTAAGGTACTGATAACCTTTACCTGCCTATTTCTAGAGTCACATCTCCATTTGGGTTGTTCATTCATCAACAACATGTGACAAGTAGCCCATTTCTTTCGTTGCCTCAATGGGGGGAAAATGTGCCAAAAATAATAATGTTGACCTGCGTTAAATACTTTTGCTGCATGAATAGGATCAATTCTAAAGACATACTGAATGCACGGCCTACAGAGGATGAATAAAGTTTAGGATGATGGATTTCACAGATCCAGTGCTAGATCTTTTAAAAGCTTTTAACTTTTTTTTTTTTTTTATGGGATACATTTTTACATATTGTTAATTAACTTTTTTCTTTTTCTTTTTTCTGTTTTCCCCTGGTGGTGCTTTTGTTAACCACCATTATTTTTTAAGAACTTGCAAGAGACAAGTTCAGAAGGTTTTGGGTCAAGCAGCTGTCAGGCTCTGTGTTTTATGCTCTGACGTGTGCTATTGTGGGTTTTCTTGTTTATTTTTCTGTGTTGTTGTTTTTTTGTGATGGCTAGTGTTCATTTAGTGTTTCTTGTGCCAAAATTACCACTTTCCCCCAGTCAGTCCTGCTCCTCAGCCCTGTCCCGTGTAATTCATCAGTCTCACCTGAAGCCGCCTTCTCATCAGTCCTTGCTACGTTCAGGTGTACTGGTATGCGTCCTGTTTTTGTTCATCTGTGTTGGATTTTTGTTTACTTGGCGTTTTACATTTTTACTATCATGTCAGCATTTTATCCATGTGTGAGTCTGCATCCCAAGTTGGATCCTATCCAGACTGAAAACTTAACCAGAATAAAAAATTCATTTTCATAACACATAACATGACAGAAGTCATGCTGTTTACTCCCAATGGCACAATCAAGAACCACTGTGTCCACCTTGCCTTTCTAGCCCTGTAGTCACTAATCTGGGAGTGAAAATGGATCCCTCCATGAAACTAAACAGTCATGTAAACATGATTATTAAAATCTGTTTTGTTTTGTGGGGTTTTCAGTTGAGGTGACTTGTAACATCCAGGCTTGATTCCTACAATGCACTTCTTTTTGGAACCAGTCAGACCTCAATTGTACGATTACAACTGGTTCAAAATGCTGCAGCCCAATTTTTAACCGCTTCAGGCAAAAGAGAGCACATTACTCCAGTTCTGGTCTCCCTTCACTGGCGCCCAATTCACTTTCAAATTCAGTTCAAAATACTTCTGTACATTTTTAAATCTCTGAACAGTTCTGCCCCCTCCTATCTCACTGATCTGCTGCAGCCATATAGCGCTCTCTGAGGTCAGTGGATAAGATGCTTTTATTGGTTCCAGGCACTTGTGACAGGGCCGTCTCTGTTGCAGGTCCAATACCGTGGAATGAGTTACCACTGCATGTCAGACAGGCTCCCTCTCTCAATGTTTTTAGGCCTCGTTTGAAAACTCACTTTCATTCCCTGGCTTTGACACGGTGTGAATTGATTTTAACTTGTCTGTATTTAATAATGTTAATCATTTAGTTCTTGTATTTACCTATTTGGGTCTATGTATTTATGTGTCCTTTACTTGTTTGTTTTTGCTGTACAGCACTTTGGTTGGCCTTGATGCTGTTTTTAAGTGCTTTACAAATAAAGTGGTGTGGTGTGGTGTGGTGTGGTGTGGTGTGGTATGGTATATTCAATGAAAAACTCTCAAAGACCTCAAGTCTATATTACTGACATTGTGAACCACTCTTTAACTGCTCAACAAGCTCCAGAAACACCATAAAGCTTCTGACCTGCTTACAATATTTTCTGATTCCAAGCTAGGTGATCATGTGAAGGAACAAGAGTGATCCACATTGATCCAACTCCTTCAGGACCATTGTCTCCCAATTAACAGTCCAGTGACATTGACCACAGAACACACTGACACCTGGCAAAATACAGGAGCCTATTAAACATGTGCGTTTGATTAAATGTAAATAAAGAACATTGTACTTGTGCAAAATTTAGCTCCCAAAGAGATTTTTGTGTAAAAACTGAAAGAATAATGCAATTGCTCTTTTACAATCCATTATTTAAAATATTTTAAAATACAAAAGAACAATAGCAAAAACGTAACAAATATATAGATTTTTTTTTCTCTTCTGTAAACCAGAGAGGATCTTTTAGTTTTTAAATACTGAGGGAGTGGACTGTTCATGTGTGATGTAAGCAGAGCCCATGGCAACGTTTCCAAGGCCACCTTCTCTGGCCTGCAGGATAAAAAAGTTGGGCTAAGAATCTCTCGTCTCCCCCAATTTAGCCTATAGCACTTTATGTCACAATTTAGAAACAATAGATGGTAGAGTGCACAAAGCTTTTGCACTTGTGTGCATGAGAACATGTAACGTGTAAAAAAAAAAAAAAAAAGACTGAAAAGGACAGTGATGAACCATGTACAGAAGAACAAATGTGAATGTTAGAAATCCTTGAATTAGTATTTTTATATAAGAAACATAGTTTTTATTTTATTTTATTGAAATTACAGTTTATTTTTTTGTTTGTTTGTTTAGTTTGTTTTGCACAAATCAGACTTTCTTCTATCTAAATCCTTGTTGGTAACTCAACCAAGATAACAGCTCACCCACTTTTCCACAATGCCCCTGGGCCACCGTGATGCACGTTGTTGGCCAGGCCAAAATCATGCCTTCCAGCAGAGCTGGCCAATCAGGTTCAGTTATACTCTCCAGGAGCTGGAGTGACATGTCAGGGGAGATTCGGGTCGGACACAGCGAGGCTTCGTTGGTTTGGTCAGTCAGCGCCCTGAAGACAAATGCCTCTGTGTTTACGTGCGATAGGCTGGCAAATATGTCCATCTCCTCATGTAGCCACAGGTACGTGGGAGGAAGAATACTGTGAAATCTAACTGGAAATGTAAACCGTTAGTCTTGACCTTTTGACTTTTGCTAGTGAAAGCATTTCATCACAATTATCCAACAGAGCAAACCACAGAGGAAATCTAGCACTATTATACATTCAGCAAAAAAAGAAAAAAAGTTTTTAAATTTCTCTTTTTACTATAATACGTTACTCCTAAACTTTTATAGAAAGAAAATCTACACTGTCTACAAAACCCTGTGATGTTTGGCTGAATAGTTGTTTGAATTTATCATAAAAATCCATCCTATCAAGTGTGGCAAAACTGAATGGAATCACTTAGTAATAAAATCTATTAAACATTCATTGACCATTATTTTTGTTGCAACAAAGTTGACAGGTTCGAGAAGGTTCAAACAAAATAACACCGACTTATTCCTACAAATATTAGTTTCAGAACAGAAGTCGTTTTTTGAAAGGTATTTTGACCTGGTCTCTTGGAGTGGAGCTTTATGTTATTTATACCAGCTGATTCAAACAACACAATCGTTCAAAATCCTTCCTCAAATGGGATTTAGGCAGCATAAAAAAACAGCATTCAATAGATTATAAACAGTTCTATCAGTGCTCACAAAAAGCAGAAAAGCATGGTAATTAATGAGACTAAACGACCACGATAAGCCGTGAATAATATTCAAGTCAAAGCCAGAGGAATTTCCTTTTCCAAGTAATTAAGCTTTTATTAAGCCGATTTGTAACCCCTTAAGTGTCACAGAATATGCTGGATGCCAAGAAGCAACTTGTTCTATACCCCAACCATCAAATATTTATTCTCACTTCCTCTCCTTCTGCACAGATGCCACAGACATGTACAGGGCAAACATTTTAGAACATGGATTAAGTTGTTTTGCTGATTTTGCTGTTAAGTAGTCAGACTTTTTGTTACCATACTGGCCACCATAAAAGTCGCACCGCCATCGCCGTATGAGTCGCATCTATTACGCATCACCGCTGACCACGCGGAAACATGGGAGTTGTGCCAAAAATCGATTGGCTGTCAAATGGCGGCACGGGAAGACTTTAACAAGAATTTATCAAGATTAAAACAATTATTTGTTTGCTCAAAATTATAGCAAAGGTGTGTTTCAGTTGAACTTTTTCTTAATAAATGCACTTCAACGGTCAAATCAGCTGCATTTCAAAAATCGATTTGCAGAAGCAGGAGAGCGCAGAGGGAGGACTCGCTGCGCATTTTGTTGAAACTTATCAAGCTAACCTGCTAAAAACATTTATTTGTTCGCTGGACATTAAATTAAAGGTGTGTCTCAGTTGAACTTTTCCTTAATAAATGCACTTTAATGGTCAAATCAGCTGCAATTCTTCAGGGTGTTGCCGCGAAATGTAGCTGATTTAATGTTTGTGCCAGGAGTTCTGGAGCAAGAAGATGAAGGTGGCTTGTATGGCAAGCCAAATGTCTCATTAATAGCCACTTTTACCTATTAATGAGACACTTGGCTTGCCATATTAGTCGAGGGCCCTCTGGCTGAAAATGATAGTGTTCAATATTTTTCATGTCAGCCAAAAATTGGGTTATAAATATGGGGGAAGAAGCATAAATAAGTCACTTCAGCGTATAAGTTGCAGGACTTGCAAATTTATGCAAAAAGGTGTGATTTATACAGCAAAATAAATATGGCAAATGTTATGAGCACCAGCTCTCTTGTCTTTCTGAAAACTGGCAACAATTTTCATTGAACTTGGACCACTTTTTCTCAATGTCTCGACATGGTGTCGTATATAAACTTTAAATATTTGGAAAACTGCAAAAGGAGAGGGCAAAATGAAGCATCAAGAAAAACAAACCCTGAAATTGTGTTTTTGAGAGTGACTGTGGTTAAGATTTATGAAAACTTTCTTTTGTAAATACATCATGCAATCTGATGGATGCAGCATTCTTCAGTTGACTCATCAGTTGTCTGCCAAGATTATTATTATTATTATTATTACTATTATTACTATTATATTACTATTATTATTTATTATTACTATTATTACTATTATTACTATTATTATTATTATTATTGATTAATTAAATATATTTTGAGCCCTGTGAAGGACTTGAAACATGTACAGGGTGTACCACAACCCTCGCAGTGATTGCTACAGTGAAACGAAGAAGTGGGTAAGGATGATGGATGAATAGATGGATATATTTTATGACTAAACTGTCTAAACTGGCTATTTTTTTTTTATATTTTTTACAGAGAAACACTGTGGTTCACATTCCCTCTCATGTCTTTAATCGCTTTCCTTACATTGAACTGTGCCTCTGTGAGTGTGTGAGCGTATGGTTGAACAACGTGGTCATGAGGCCTGACAGGGCACTCCGGAGGGCACAGACCAGTGCCACGTCCATCCACCTTCCTCTCCACAACACCACGCCACATCCTGACAGGGTCCCGCCACTTCCTTCTGCGTAATTTAACACAGCTTTCCTCGGCGTCCTGAACAAGAGAAGCCCAAACGTAAAAGGACATGTGAAAAACTGCTCACGTGTCTCACTGAATTTAAGCTCTTCCCTGGTTGACCCCTTGTGTCTTGTGACTCAAAAAGCTTCCCGTACAAGTTGGCGGCTGATTTCAGGAACTTGACCCGCTTCCACACAGTTTCTCTTATCAAACCCCTCGCAATATAAATTACCCTTAAAAGGAGTTAACCTGAGTTTCTTAATCTAATCTTTGTGGGAATTATTTTGTGTAAGACCTTTTTTATTTCTTCACCTTCATTGATTCTCCAGTCACACACAATCTGCTCTTTTTTCTTCCCACCTTTGACAGTTTCCTGTAAAACAACCTTGATCCTCAGCCTAAGCTCTCTGTATCTACTATCCGTCGAGCTCCTCTGCCTGGCCTCCATCTCCAAGCTCCCATCCCCATGGCTCTCTCATCTCACTGCCCTGTTTGACAGCTTCATCTGATCCACAGGACTTTCAGCTCGCATATCTGGCATTTTGCCTTACCCCACAGGACTCTAAATCCCACGGTTCATCCTCTTAGGGCTACCGTCCTCCAGCTTCCTCCTCTCACTAGCTCTCACTGTGTGGCAAAGAGCTATCGTTTCACTCCTGACTAGAGCACAGGTAAGACTGTCAGGGGTTAGCTGGCCTGTTCTCACAATCCTGTAATACTTGAACACATAGGAGGAGGCAGAGACTGCATTCTTTGTTTGCAGTTAATGGTGTGTTTCCACGTAAAACGACAGAAGCGCTTTGTGGTGGATTCTAGATGTTGCACACTTACTCATGCAGTACTTCTACTCATGAAAGTGACTTAAAAGTACAAAAAACATGCATTGTATAACCTCAGGCAGAAAGTTGCTTGTTTCCTTGGTTCAGTTTCACGTTTAAAGTTTAAACTAATGTTTTACGAAGCTCATGTTCTGTATGACAGGATGTGTTTTATAAACTATGCTTGCGGCGTATAGGTCCTGCAATCCACAGGCCGTTCTTTTAATTATCTTTTTCTATCTCTGTTATTCAGCAGGTGGCACAGTGGTGCAGTTGGTAGAGCTGTTGCCTCTCAGCGAGAAGGTTGCAGGATCAAATCCCAGCACGGGACCTTTCTGGGTGGAGTCTGCATGTTCTCTTTGCGCATGCGTGGGTTTTCACCAGATACTCTGGTTTCCTCCAACAGATCAAAAACATGCATGTTAGACTGATTAGTAACTCTAAATTGTCCCTAGGTGTGAGTGAGAGAGGGATTTTTTTTGTCTCGTTTGTCTCTTTGTGGTCCTGTGATGGACTGGAGACCAGTCCAGAGCGTCCCCCACCTCTCAAAAAGTGATTGCTGGATATGGACACCATTGATGCCCCCACAACACAAAAAGGAAGAAGCGGGCAAAAGATAATGGATGGATGGACATTTAAAATGTTCTGAGTTTCAAACTCCCCGTCCATCCGTCTTTGTATAAATGTTAGTATCAAGTCTTATTTACAAATTATAAAATCACAGCACTGCAGAACCTTCACTGGACACAGCAGCTTCAGAATTCAGACTTACAATTCAGTTCCATGCAAAGAAAAACAAACAAAATATTGATCTGTAAATTATGAACATTATCACATTTTTAGGTGTGAATATGAATATTTGTATGCCAAATTAAAAAAAAAATTTAAAAATCTAATGTAAAACTTCCAGACCTTCTCCTTAACTTCATAAAAACTGTATCAAAGCATCTGATCAGATTTGACATAATCTTGACCACATAATTTGAAATTTGTTGGTAAACTAAAAATTTGCTGACAATGAAAAATATCATTAGACTGCTAAGACCATAATAATCTTAAATGACATTTTACAATTATTTAAATTGTTTAAAATAAATACTTGTAAGAAAGCCACGTGTTTCAGCAAATCCACAAAGCAAAACACATTGGCTCTTCTGTCACATGTAAAACGTGGCCAAAGTCTATATTACGTTTGGCAGACAATGTCTACAGAAGAAGTAAAAAAACACTAAATGCACTGAAAGAATATAAATATTTTGCATATTATAAAGTGGACCTACAGATTGGGTGTCTTTCCTTCTTAAACTAGAAATCATTCTGGCCTGTAAACTCAAACAAAGCATCATAATTAGTTAAACGATGCATTGCGTTGTACCCAGGCCTCTCTGCTCACATTGTGTTGTAAAAAAGTGTCACCACTTCCAGAACTGATAATGGCTTCAGAAAAATCAAAGTTCTAATAAAATATTTCTGCAGAGCAGCTGTAATGTTGACTGAGAGTTCCTGCTGAAAGTACAACTGAGATGTAGAGAAGTACTTGGAGAAATGTGCTGCTGTGGACAGTGCTGGACTGACCAACACAATGCTGGCTAATGTGACCCAGACTTCCTCGCCTTCTGTCAACTAAACACACTCATGCCCCAACACATGCCCCCCCCCCCCCCCCACACACACTCTTTATTTAGCCAGACAGCA
>JARVLU010001073.1:8911340-8932181 GCA_031762415.1 Simpsonichthys santanae | reverse complement strand
GAGCACAGGATGCTCTCCACTGCACACCTGTAGAAGGAGGTGAGGACTGAGCTTCTCAAACCAGCTTGTCTCAGCCGCCTGAGGAAGTAGAGTCTGATGAGCTTTCTTGATCAGGCTGGAAGTGTTGTGGCCCCAGTTGAGGCTGTCATTCATGTGTACACCCAAGTACTTAACTGGAGACCACTTCCACCGCAGATCTTCCTACGTTCAGGGGAGTGTAGGTGTGTTTGTTCCTTTTGAATCCAGTAGGTGTGTCAGCAAATGACCAATCCAAAGCTAAATACTGTACACCTTCTCTGCAGAGAGCTGCACTGCAGCCCATCAGAGTCTGTAAACAGGTTCAAAGTCCTGATACTGATAATAATCTGATGCTGATGTGCTAACAGGTTAAGTATCTTCTTATCTGTAAAACCAAAACCAAAGTATAAGTTAATAAGGTGCTAATTTCTTAATTTTACCACAGTTAAAATGTGGTAAACCCTGTTTTATCATGTCAGAGTTTGGATAATATTACAACTTATTTAAGAATCTGTTGGAATCCTGGCAAAAACCAATGCTGACATGTTCCTTTCTTGATTTTCTACATTTGCCTTATAATCTATCTGTTTTGCAACTTTGACATCTTTGTTTTAACTTGTTTGAAAAAAAAAAACAACAAAAAAAAAACAACTGTATTTCTCTCTTATGATTGTCTATTGTTGATTGTCCAAGGAAAATCTATTGTTGCTGATGTCATCATCCTTAGTTTGTAGCCAAGTCTCTCTTGTAAATGAGTCCTCGAGGCTCAATGAGATTGACCTGCCTAAATGAAGGTTGAATGAAAATTTAGCTTCGGATTGGTCATTTGCTGACACGCCTACTGAATTGATTGACAGGTTGCATCGTGGATCTGACTCGTGTGGAATAAAAAAAAAAAAAAACAACAACACAAGAGCTTAAAAGAGTCTCGTACAACTTTATTCTCATAATATTAAGATGTTATTCGACTTTATTCTCCTAATACTAGGACTTTATTCTCATAATTTTATGGCTTTTAATCTTTTTTTTTCTTAGAGTGGCCCTAAAGCTCCATCGCACATGATAATTTAGCAGAAATGGTGAGGAAGCTTCACTAGTGTGTGTGTGTTTGAATGTCTTATGAGTGAAGAAGAGTTCTGAATATGTGTGCATGGCTATAAAATATCATTGTGCATGTTTGTAAGTGTCTTTGTGCATGTGCATGGTGAGAAGTTTACTGCCTTTTTACCTGCAAGATTGCATGACAGCATCCAGTCCCACAGGGATAAAATAGAGAATGGGGCATACAGCGCCAGTGTTATGCAGCGGCTAACTGGGGAGCTGTTTAGTTTTATGTTAATTGAAGGATTTACACAGAACTCTATTGACAGTTAACATGCCCTTCAAGGTGTTCTTTGTGGTTCAGCACTTCTGTCAAGACACAGGCAGTCATTTTGTTTCACCTTTATTTATATGCTTGAGTACTCAGAACATTATGGTACGCTGTGGGGCCCAGTAATAGAAGTGGGAGGGGGGCAGGTGTTTGTATGGGAGGTCAGATGCTTTGCAGACAGCCCAACCAGGTGTATGGGTCATTTGTGGCTTATCCATTAGGTAAAGATGTTGGGTAACTAGAAGTGGAGGAATTTAAAACTGAATGACTTTGTATAATCTTTTAAATGATAATCTACAAACCCAACAAAACAAGGACAGTGAGATGCCATGTTAGTTTTTGAGTTTGCGTCTTTAATTGACAATATTCATTTTACCTTTGCAACACAAACCATAATGCAGATAATACAGAATCATTCTCCCATGTCCTTGCCTTTAAATCTTTAGCAAAAAAAAAAAAAAAAAAAAAAAAAGCATATTTCATTTGAATTCATGAACACACTCGAAGTGTTTTGATAAGTGGGGTGTGAGTGTCAGTGCCATTTCATGTCTAATTGGTATGGCATGTGTCTCAAGACAAGGCTGGACGGGGTTTCCCTCTTTAAGATCAGAGGGCTCAAAAAGCAGCCCCATCTTCCATCACACCACCAAGGTCACCTGCCACTTAACACCCCTCGACCACTGTGCACGTTTGATTTGGTTGACACATTAACAGACAACTGTGACATTTAGTTCTGGATGCTAAGAGGGCTGTGCCCTTTAAACTCCATCTTCACATGCAACAACTCTGTGATTGTAGCAAGGCAGCAACAGGCCTTGTTTAACATGAATAATAACAGATTAAGAAGTGATTAAAAATGCATCAGACTCAATTAGTATCAATATAAGTTGAAGTTAAACCATACTGCAGGAGCATTCTTGTGCCACCCCCACCCTATCTAGTAATCAAGTGCATGTAAAGCTCTTTATGCACCAGTCAAATTAGCACCAGTGCTTCATTGCTTAATGAAAATCCCATTGCTCTACAGCAAACATGGTCATTTTTAGCAAAAGGACAAAATAAAGAAAAATAAATAAACAGCTCTGTCAAAGGACAGTGATTTCATACAACAGGACTGAATGAAGTTCCAATGTTAATATTAGCTTGGCTGGGAAATGCCAAGCTAGTGAAATGCAGCCGTAGATAACCATTTAGGTTAAATGCAGTTTCCACAGTACTGTGTCTTGTAGATTTTCTATCTATATCTCAAGACTGTTCCCTTACAAAGTGTCAAAAGTTATGTACCCACCCTAAATATGCAATCCTTTAGACTGACCCCAATTAATTATGAGATACTGCTTGATAGTAAAAGATCAGGTGAGCAAGGTTAAAATAGACAAAATAAACTTCTAATAAAATACATCTTCCCATATGTACAAACAATACCAAATTTTATATCCAAAATTTGGTTTTACATTTGACTAATATACTTGTCTATGGATTTGTAAAGTCCTTCTAATAAGTGCACCTCCTCAGAGTCTATCTTGCTACCATATTGTCCACTTTCATGTGCTGGTTAAGTTGGCAAATCAATGACCCAAAGGTGCACACATTTGACCTGGAGGTGGCTGACCAGAGACCAAACATACACTCACCAGTAAGACTGGATCCTGAGCATATACACAAACCTGCTCATCGTGCAATAAAGATGATTTAGCGCTGTAACTCTACTTGCACGCCACCAGTCTCAGGTTTGTGTGCCTTTTGATTAATCATGGGCCAAGGGGATTTATTGTATGGGGGAAATTTGCCTCAGCGAGTTAATAATGTTAGGGGAGGAACATAATTAATCAGAGAAGGTCCACGCATGCCCCCTTCTAAAAAAAACTTGTTGAATTAATGACTATGAATATGTATATTTGTTTGTAAGCTGTGTACAGTGACAACTCAGTTGCAATATTATATAGAAAGCTCAACCACAGCCCTGAGCTCTGCATACGTTTTTTTTTTTTTTTTTTTTTTAACTGTACCAAACTCATGGGTGGCCAGATCTCCTTGCACAAGCATGAATTTGTGGAAGTTATTGTTTTGACTCGCTATGTGTGAATCCATCAGATACACACACAAATGGAAGGAAACACACACGCAGAACACACAAATATTCACATATCACCACATATCTTTTCTTCCCCTGTGCAGCAAATATGCTCTCAGGCGCATGTAGGTATGGGAAACTTGCTCCTGCTCTCATCATGTACGAACAGTCTGGCTCTATAGAAAAATAATGATGTGCCGTCCTGTTGGCTCATTTATCAGCATGTTTTACAACAGGCGCCGGGTGGAAGTAATTAAACTCTGCCATCATTACAATGAGCCAGGCCCCCCTCTTAATAGACACCCAATGAGACACTGGAGGCTTGCCTGGTAATTGTAGCTCCAACTATTTCTATCTCTCACTTTCACCGTGTGTGTGCATGCCTGTGGGTGTGTGTGAGTTTGTCTGCAATCCTCTTGTTTCATCTGTGGTTTTAATTAGTAAAGAAAAAGAGCTGATAAGCAAATGGGAAAAAATAGAAAATGTAAGTGAATTACAAAGGGAAGGTGAGGGCCTTTGATACTTCATGTCTGTTTGACACTTTTAACAAAGGGTTAGCAAATTGAATCCATTCCGTAGAAAATACGAACAAATAAAACTGACAATGAAAATGAAAACCCTATCAGAGAAGCAGCAGTCAGCATCTGATCTGAACTAGCGCTGGTCAGTATGATCAGATTTCACAATATGTTACAGTTTTATTATGATTGTTGTTATTGTTACCACCTTAAATGTGACAAGACATGACAATATTCAGCCTATTTACCACAGCTGTTTTCAGAACAGACCTGTTGCAATGCACCATGATTAGTGATAGTTGCTGAACGAAGATCATCCACTGGTCTAAACATCCATCCATCCATCCATCCATCCAACCATCCTGCTTGTTTTGAAGTCGGATCACGGGCACAGCAACTTGAGCAGGGAGGCCTAGACATCTCTTTCCACAGTCACCTCTTCCAGCTCCTCTGGGAGGACTCCAAGGCATTCCCAGGACAACCAAGAGACAGAGTCTCTTCAACATGACCTGGGTCTTCCCCAGGGTCTCCTCCCAGTCAAACATGTCCTTAGCACCTCCCTAAGGAGACGCCCAGGGAGCATCTTTATCAGATGCCTGAACCTCAAATGGCTCCTCTCATTGTGGAGGAGCAGCGGTTCTACTCCCAGTCTCTTCCAGATAACTGAACTTCTCACAATGTCTCTAAGGAAGAGTCCAGATACCCTGCAGATGAATCTAATTTCAATGGCCCTGTATCCACAAGCTTGTTCTTTCAGTCACTACACAGAGTTTGTGGCCATAGGTGGTAGGAACATTGACAAACCGGTAAACAGGGTGCTTTGCCTTACAGCTCAGCTCCCTCTTCACCAAAAATGGACTGGCACAGAACCTGCAATACTGCAGATGCTGCCATCTGTCGATCTCATGCTCCATTCTTCGCTCACTCATGAACAAAACCCCAAGATACTTGAACTCCTCCAATTGAGGCAGAACCTCACCATTGACCTGGAGAGTAATTCACCCTTTTCCAACTGAGGATCATGGCCTCAGATTTGGAGGTGCTGATTCTCATACCAGCTGCTTCACACTTGGCTGCAAACTGTTCCAGTAAGAGCTGAAAATCATAGCACGATGACGCCAACAGGACCACATCATCTGCAAAGAGCAGAGATGAAATCCTGAGTCCACCAAACCAGATTCCCTCTGCCCGCTGGCTGCACTGAGAAATGATGTCCATAAAAGTTTTGAGCAGAAACTGTGACAACGGGCAGCCCTGGCGGAGTCCAATTCCCACCTTGAAGTGGTCCAACTTATTGCCGGCAATGCGAACCAAACTCTTGCATCGTTTGTATAGGGACTGAACAGACCATAGCAACAGTCTCCCCAAATCCTATAGTCACGGTGCACCCTCCACAGTGTACATCGAGGAGCATGGTCAAACGTCTTCTCCAAGTCTAGAAAACACATATGCTGGAAGGGTAAACCCCCATGATCCCTCGAGGACCCTAGTGAGGATAAAGAGCTGGTCCAGTGTTCTACAGCCAGGATGGAACCCACATTGTTCCTCCTGGATCCGCGATTCGACCAACAATTTGTCCGCCCAGTACCCCTGAACAGACATTATGAGGGAGGCTAAGGAGAGTGATGGAGCACACCCTCTCATCCCTCTTTTTGAATAGGGGAACCAACACCCCAGTATGCTGAGTAATGATATTTTTAACTGAGTCATCTTTTTTTTTTTACATTCCAATTTTGAATGTCTGATTAAATTTCATTTGAAACATGAACCTGTATTTTATGACATTCATCTGGTTTTAGTTAATCTACGGTTTAACTACTTTGTTCATTCAATACATTTATTAATCTCTCCATCTTTGTTAGACTTTTTAAAGAGTCCATGTTGGCAGTTTACATCTGGATATACAGTCACTGTAAACAAAAATCTTCTGTAAACTGTGGCACAGAAAAGCAAACAGCAGAGGCCCAAAATGACCTCTGTGTGTGTGTGTGTGTGTGTATGACAAAAGAATAAGCAGCTAGCATACATCTAATAGCTTCTCTTATGATCTACCTGTGTCTGGACAGCACAGTAGCAGCATAGTCTTTCTGTCTCTCTCCTGCTGTCTTGAACTATCACTTAAGAAACAGTCTATCAAAATGTACCACTGCTACATTTCAAATTACTGATGAAGGCAAGATAAGAGGATGATCCCATTGAAATAGCCAAAAACAGACTTTCTAATTGAAATAGCTTGAACAGTGTATGTACTGTAACCATGACATGCAAAAGAACGCCTACTAAGTACTGCATGCACTGAGCTTAGACATGACAATAAAGTAAGTTAAGTAAAGTAAGGTCAACTGACATCCAGTTTGCCATAACAGGAATTAAGAACACAAATTTACAAGTCAGTCTACAGAAAAAAAAAACAACAAGTATAAAATACGGTAAAAAAATAAAATCAATCAATATACTGTAACATACCACAATTTTGTGTCCAACTAGCTACAGTATGTGTGCATTCATTTTAAAAGTTGTGTATTTATTTACCGGTGGTTTATATATGACAACATTTTTAATCAGTGTGAATGTGAAGTAATTATTTTTAAGGGGTAATAAGGACATTGGTTTTGTTTATCTAAAAGTTGCAGTTGGAAACAAAAGTAGTGCTATTTGGATAAAGTCTGAAGCACTTTTCCAGCTCAAATGAACAGATTAGACAATAAAAAAACAAAAAAGAAGAGTGCACAAGCCCTCTCGTTCAATAAACAGATATACTGTATTCCTTCTACAGATAGGCAAGCACTTATATTATTTCTACAATAATTTAATAAAAGCACAAAATCTTCTCGGGGGACTATGCAATCATAGAGCAATATAGAATGCATAAACGCAGTGCAACTCCTCTCTGCATGTTCCTCTACTAACGTGTCCTTTGATATCATTTGGTAACTGGGCTTCCCTGATCACTCTTTTTTAAATTAATCTTTACTTCCATAATAAAGGAAATCCTACAAATAAAATCAATTTAAATGTGGTCTGTTTCCAGGACCAAACCATGGGAGTGTGCCGTATTGACTTGCTTGCTCAGATATTTTAAGCTCATCTCTTTTACTGAAACGATGATGGGCAATTTTCTCAAGGATAGAGCAGCTATTAGGAAGCCTGGTCGGAGATTTATATTAGATTACCTGCCAGCTCACTAAACGCAGTGGTTTCTTTACCATACCTGCACCATTTAGTATCACTTACAGCTCTAATGGCACAATTACCCTTCACCAGTAGCATAAATAGTGCTCCAAAGGAACCTTTTGACAAAAGGCTGATGTTACAACAGTTCAACATTCTCAATTCAAACCCCCATTTAGCTCCAATCCAATGTCTGCACTCAACCCCTCAAAAACCTCTGGTCGCTTGATATCGATTAGGCCCGTAACCCCAAATGGTAACCCCATTCCTTTACACCAATCTCATATTTTTACTATGCTCTCACCCTTATATCTTGATAATCAAATAGGCCCTGACTGGGCCCTCAGCACTGTACCAATTAGCTGGTGGACAGGTCTAGGTCTGATGATACTGGTACCAACATAGGTGGCAGCAAACACGGCAGTATCCAGGAAGGCTGTAAACATCCATTAGCGGCTAACCATCCCTACACATTTTCCCCTCCTAAAGCTCTCTCATTAGTGCAGTGAGCCCTGACAGGTAAACAGCACTAATGGGAATGGCCTATCAATAAACCCCCTGTGTGTTAACAGGACGTGCTAGCAAGGACCGAGCGTGTAGACCAACAGCAAAAAACAGGAGCAAGGACAAATTTTCTGATAAAAATAGCTATACACGTCAGGAGGAAGGTTATTAGTCATAGTGTTTCTGGACACTCAAAGTTGGGCTTGACGTCTTTTTTATTTTATTTTTTTTTATTTTAAACAAGCCATAAAGCATTCATGGTTTGGAAAGATTCAAAACCTCAAATAGGATCTTCTGAAAGTCACCTTGAAGAGAATATATTTAGAGTAGAATTGCAGAATGCTAGGAAGGGTACTTCAAGGTATGACCTTTGGTGCGTCCACGGCTACGTTTATGTGTGGGTGCTGAATACTGCAGAATATGCATCCCCCATGTGTGTAAATGTTTACAGTTTGTGCATCTCCACTCACATGAAAGAGTAAAATACTGGAAGAGGGAGACCGAGATGGACTAAAGGAGGAGGAAGAAAAAACGTGAGTGTAAGAAGAAGGGCTGCGGGGGGCTAGGGAGCGATGAGAGAGGGATGTTATTTATGTTTTGAGCAGGTTCACTCCGAGTTCACCTTACCACGAGACGTCCCTAAGCAGTGACAACCACATAGCCGCTGATGTGTGTATGAGCATGTGTGTGTGCATAAGCTCTGACTAGTTTATTTCTCTGAACATAAACATGAGTGCATGTGTGCGACTGAAGTGAGGGTCAACCAATGGGCAGTAAAGTCTTAGAGAGGACAAAGTACATTGGTAGGGTGCACAACATGGTGCACTGTGTGCGTGTCATGTCACAACAGCTGTGGGGCACTAAATCAGCTGTGATTCTGCAGTGGATAAAGTCAATGATACACGGATTATATCCACACCCAGGATCTGCTGCTCCTCTATCCACAGCAAGACAGATAAAGGGATGGCACATACAAGAACACAGATCTGAAGCTGTGTACAGGACTGCATCCGGGCCGCACTGCCACGGAGCTTTTTAAGTTTTTTTTATGCTTTAAAATGCATCTATGGATCTATGTCCATCGTCATGTCTCATGGTGTGCTGTGTAGGCACTTCATGTTTCTTCTTAGATTCAAGTGTGTATTTCTACTACTAAGATACAGACAGATATGCAAACGTTTAGAGCAAAAGTGAACTCCCATCATTAAGCAGGACCCTGTCAGTGCAGTTGTCTGTAGCCTGGAGTTGTGTGGAATTTAATCCAACGGTAGGCCGCTCCAATAAACAGCATCTTATCCACTTTTTTGTGAGCTTACATTTACCACTTTAGCGCGTGCCACAGAAACCCTCTGGCACACACATTTCTTTATATTAAATATATTTTTTTATCCTTATCTAAGGAGGAAAACAGCAACGGTTCCCTATAATAAAAGTACAGGTATGACCAGAATATTTTTACAAAATCTGAAATGAAGCAAGTATTTTGGAAGAAAAGTTAGATGAGAGAAATGTTTTTTTTTGCACAGCTTTTGGTGCTTTTCTACATCCATGTCATCACCCACATCCAGCTTTCTCCCCTAACGCCAGGCTCACACCCAGACATGCATTAGACCTCCTCTGTCTAATTACAAGGGCTGACCTCCCACAGGTCACCTGAGCAAAGGCCCTCTAAAGATCAATATTCATTCTTTTCGGTCTGTCATCTGCTTTTGACACTATCGACCATGTTGTGTATGCTCTACCCTTCTGTTTTTAATTCATCTCTTCACCCATTACTAACTCCTGTATCTGTTCATTTCAGCCTGTGCTCAGACTTATCGCGAGATATTCTACATATTGTTTGTCTTTCTTTCTGATGTATTTCTTCATATTTTTTTTACACAATTCTATAAGCATTGGGTGGTATTTTTGATGCAAATATCAGCCATAGCTGGTGCAAAACTGTCAAAACACTTTTTTTTGCTCTATCCCAAAATGTAGTATCTCACTAGTTGTAGAAATACAACCATTGTAAGAGTAGCACTTGCTGCAGCTCCAAGATGGCCGCCAATTATCCCCAGCTGACGGTCATCCACCTGACGATTAAGGCTGCAGTCAAGTCCTACTCTTCTCTGGAGCATTGATTCCTGTTTATGGTATTTATGCTTCTGGTCAGTTTTGTGATCAGTGAAAGAAATACTTACTTTGTCTTTGTTGTGCCTACAGTCCTCCCATTGATTTTGGTCCAGTCTTGGTTCTCCTGGGTCCTGCTCCTCATTCCTCGAGTATTGCCCTCCAGCCACGTTTGGCGTCTGGGATTCACTACTGGAACCATTGGATATTCCACGACGCCCATCTTCCTACTCCATCTGTAAGGACAAACGGACAAACATATCAGTCCTCTCTGTAGCCTCCTGGCCTAGCCCTCCTAACAATCTGCTTCCTCTTCCAGGAGTTCCAGAGGATCACCTGTACATATGTAAATTAATATCACTGTAAATAATAAACACTGTCAACTTTTACATCTGAGTCTTGTGTCGTTCCGAGTCTCGTTACCAACTGGGTTCCCCGAGATCATAACATCCATGAGAGAGTCCCCTGAATTTCTCCAGAATGTCTTGCAACTTTCATTGAGTTATCAATTTCCTCGTACAAGTTAAAGGCACACATTTGCAACTGCTTTTGAAAATATCAAAGTTCACACTCAGTGATCCAAGTAAAAAATAATTTTGCAAATGCTCCAAAAACGATTGCTTAACAGCTTTTCTCTTGAAATAGTCTGTTGTCGTGAGCATCTTTAGCTTTTCACATAACTACCTGAATTGTGTTGTGGATGTCTCCAACCTATCTCAAGTTCACTAGTGTTGACACCTGCATGAGCGCTCTCTGACAGAAAACAAATCTGAATGGTCTAAATCGGTCTATTTTTCCATTAAAAGTTTACTCCTCCAGATTAAATCATAAACCTGAGGGACAGCTAACAAAGTAGGTAGAAAACGAGCAGAGCTGGCCATGATGTGTGTGGCAGTGGACAACAAAATAACGAGCATGGCCAAAAATACAGCTTTTACAAAATAAAACTGTAATTTTCAAAAACGCGCTGTTCAAAACTTGGCCACATGACTCACAAGTATCACTTTGTCTCAAATACTCAGAATTTAGTGCAACTATGATGGAAAATTTGTCTATTTGCTTGAAATTTGACTCATCAATTATCGATAGTCTTCACCAGTTGTGATCCAGTGAGATACCACTTTGAAAGTGTTTTATATAAAAAGTTATGCTACCTTTTGTTTCACAACAACTATTTTGAAAACAAACAAAAAATGTGATTACATGATAACATTGACATGTAGAAAATATTCAAAATCACACAGTAAACTTATGCAACCCAAATGCTTTACAATAAATTTTTACATTTTTCCAATGGTGAGTTTTTAACGTGGACATTCTGTAATGAATGTGATCTTGGATTAAATGTCAAGTTTAGTTAAATTTTAAGCTAGAATTGTGCAAGGTTAGTAATTGGGTGCTAAGAACTATTGATCACAAACATTTTACCAATGAAAATTGTAAGATGTGATTATACTTTAAATCTGCATATGTAATTTAATCAATTATGGATTAAAATGGCATCAATTATTTTTTAATAGTATGCAAGTTAATTATTTAAAAGAAAATACATAAATCCCAAAAAAGGTCAGTTTTCCTATAAAATTAATTCTGATGGCTATACAGTACTGTATGTAAACTTCAGTTTTCAAGCAGTGAAATAGTGTACACAGTCCCTCGCCATCTTCGCTCTTCGACTTTCGCAGACTTGCTCTTTCGCAATTTTTCAACGTAAGATTGTAGACGACACACAACTGTCAACTTTAATATTCCTCATGTGATTGTGACAGTAAAGGATAAAACATTAACAAAAAAAAATCTTTGGACAGGCACAGCCATATTGTAGTTTTCTTTCAATAAGCCTACACTGTAATACCAGTCAAAAGAACTACACTGCTCAGAAGCCAAGAGTGCTTCCAGCTGCTGCTTTTCACTGAAATGGAGGGATCGTTTTGCACCTGGTGAGTACCCATATAAAATTCTGCAGTACTGTACAGTACATGTATATTGTTAAATGTCCGTAGGTTTAAGAGTTTAGAACATTGTTAAGAACATTGCAAGAGTGTGGGAAGGGTTTACAAAGCCTTACTCAAATAAATATAGTGTTCCTACTTTGCAGTTTTTCACCTATGGTGGTGTCTGGAACGTAACCCCTGCGATAATCGAGGGGCTACTGTATACTGGTCTTATTCAAGGATTCAAGGTTCTTTATTGTCATTTGCATCTCATGTGGTACATGTGGTAGAATGAAATTGTGCACACAGGGTCACAGTAGCAAAAATATCCATCCATCCATCCATACATCCTTCTTCTTTCACTTATTCGGGGTTGGGTCATGGGCTAGCAGCCCAAGTAAGGAGTCCCAGAATTCCGTCTCCCCAGCCACTTGGACCAGCTCCTCTGGAGGAATTCCAAGGTATATTCCCAGGCCAGCCAAGAAACATAGTCCCTCCAGTGGTACCTCAAATTCCCGGAGTCTCCTCCCCCACAGGGTTCCCCAAGTGACATGGTCGAATATGCTAAACGAATGCCCAACGGTACGCTAAAAGATCTAAGATATACACTGGTCACTAATACAAACAATACGCCAAACAACAGCAGCACGATTCTCATAGGTTCAGTTCAGCTATAATTTACGAGCTTAATGTGATCGGAGTCTGGCTCGGAGCCCCAAAACATGGGGTTTATTCAAAACATGCAACAAAAATACAGAAACAAGGTGCCAACAATTAAAAAAAAATTAATAAAATCTACAGCAGCATGATCCTATTGGCAGAGTGGTTCTGATGACAGTGAGGTTATCTTAGCAACATGTTCCAGTTAGCTGCATGATACTGTTAGCAGTGAGGCTGCTATTAGCAACATGGTGCTGTTAGCGGTGTGGTTTGGTTATCGGCATGGTCTTGTTAGCAGCATTAGCAGGTCTTGGTAGCAGTTTAGTCAACAGCATGATGATGATAATGACCGCAGCAGCTGCCTACCAGTCTGCCCTCCAGAACCAGGTCCATCAGACAGAGAACATCCATAGTTTCCCTGCCGAACCCAACGGCTCCATAGAGTTTGGTTCATACAGGCAGATGGAAGCTCATGGAGAAAACCGCAATGACAGGTCTGAGCCCAAGGCTGGGAGGATGGCACTATGGCAAGGCAGCGACACAGAAAATGCAACAAGTGTGTTGTGGTCATACCCGTACAGGATGTACATTGTAGGCACCAAAAATAAATAAATAAACAAATAAATAAATAAATAAATAAAATAAAACAAAAACAACAGGACCAAAAACAGATTGAGTTCACCGGGAGCCTGTGAAGCTGTGGCTTGGCTGAGCACAGACATCTTGGATCTATCCATCTTACTTACTTTGACACTGTCTTGATTACATGAGTTAAAACTATAATATTTAGTTGAGAGTTTGAAGCCATGTAGTGTAAACGGGCCTAAATCAAGCATCATGAGAAAAACTCAGACACTCCTCTTTCCACCTGTAGTACATCGTTGACTTTGGCATGGCCCACTTGCCTCATATTCTCTACAACAGTATTATTGTAGATAAGCACCACGTGGCTAATGAACAGAGAGGGGGCTTGTTGAAGGTCAGCCTCTTCATTTAGGAGGCCTCCAATGAGCTGGCCCACTCTGCATGGCTAAACCCATCAACATAATAATGCCAAGGACCCACCTTTTAAAGTCTTGTGTCTTTCTCTCTAGTTCTACACCCCCACCCTGCCTTCCACTATAACCTGGCATGCTTTACTTCATACGGCTCTGATATTCCCCTTCATCTGAATTATGTTGATTTCCTCGTTTCTTTCTGAAAGGCTTTTAAAGGTCTTGGCAATTATCCCTCTCTGGATGTGCTTAGAGAAGGATGCTGTCCATCCAGTGTGTGCTGATGATAGGGAAACATGATTTAACACAATCAGAGATGCAAAGCAACGCTGCATCAGGGTGCTGATGTGACCGAGAGGCAAGGCCGGTCAAGGTCATGTTCATCTGCATGATTGAGGGAGATGAATTCTGCCCTGACCTCTGGATTACGCCGGAAGGAAGTCCTACAGTCCATATGCATCTGTAGAGTAAAAATTAGACTATTTTATTCCATCTTGAAATTAGAGGTATAAAGACTATTTTCTTATATGTAGTTATTATGAACATTAAAAAAAAAAAAAACTATTTATTTTCCTAGTTGTGCTCTAAATTAATCATTTTCTTGAAGAATGAAATTTTATTAAAAAAATAAAATAAATTGTCTTCTTGAATGAATGTGAGACAGCTCTGGTCTCCCTGCTCTTTACTGTCACCTCCTGGAGGGACGAGGCACCTGGTTTTCAACACATGAACGTCTTCCTGTCACTCTGTATGCAGAAAGACATAGTTGAGTTAATTATTTCTTCTTGGTTGTCTCAGTATTGTTAAACAGCTTCAGTACTTTGCATTTCAGTAAGAGAAACAGAAGGAAATGAGAATTTGATCACGTTAGTGCAAGAAGGAAAACTTGGAGGATCCTCTTTTATCACCATCCTTTAAAGTTGTTTTTCCCCACATTGTGTCCTTTTTTATTTCATCTTTATTGTTAGAATAACAAAATTTAAGTGATCCACTAATGATCTGTGATAAAATTTTAAAAGATAAAGTTACATCCTCAGCCAGGTTACATTATTAGTGCTGTAGCAAAACAAATGAATAGGATTTATATGAAATGAACCCATTTTCTTTAACTATTTTCTTGGAATTTTTGCCTTAGTCACTGCTGCTAGTGAAGGAAAAAGATGAGGAGACAAACAAAACAGGTAAAAATAAAAATAAAAAAAAGAGCACGCATAGAAACAACAGTGAAAATGTGTGTCTGGGTGAGTGTGAGTGTGCTTGAGACATTTCATGGTCAAACAAAACACACAGAACACCCTCCTTGCCCCATACGATCATTCCCATTAAGAAAAGTCAAGTTAAACTGAAGGGGAAAACACATGCATGTTTGGATAATTATCTTAGTTTAAATGTATTTCCTGCATTGCATTCCCCCCCACCCCCCCACCCAACCCCAACCCCCAACCCTACAGTCCCACACGGTTCATTCCAAGTCCCAGCAGACACGAGAAAGATGGCTGGAGAATAGAAGGGGGTGAAGAGGGGTGGTGAAGTGCAGGAGTGAGAACACTCCACATCACAGAGCCAGGTGTCAATCACCTCCTCAGTTTTGCTTCATACACAGACGCAAACACACACACACACACACACACACACGCACATAACCAAGTATCACAAAGCACCATTTCTACAAAAAGAATCAAAAATACAGTAGAACAGGAGACTGGGAGAGTGAGCTGACGGAAAGGTGGTGGAAAATACAAGAAAGCAAACGGATAAAAAAGGGGGGTGTGCAAGAGAATTGGACCTGGATGATGCAAAGGTCAGAAAAAAAAATTCAAAGCGTGCAAAGTGGATTCACCAAAAGTCATTACCTACCACAAATTACCTGGGCAACAAGCCCAAAATATATAAATAAATCACTTTACATCAACAAGGAAGGAGAGCGGGAGAAACTGGGGAGGAGCCCATGAAAAGCTGGGGGGGGGGGGGGGGGGGAGAAGGGGGGGGGAGGGCAGTGGCGGGAGAAGGATGAAAAATCGATAGACAAACAAGTGAGAGGGCACTTGCAGAAAGGAAGCCGAAGGGGGGGAAATTAAAGCATTTAAAGAAATTCTGTTTTGGCTGTGGAAGAGGATGAGAAAAGGAGAGGCCGGGGGGGCGGAGGAGGAGTTGGTGGGAAGCCGGGAGCACAAAAGCGCCTGAGGGTGGAGGGGTGTGAGTGTGGCAGAGACAGGCGGGCCACAATGCCCTGCAGCTCGACAGGGTTGAATGGCCACGTCAGGTCCGGGCGCGAGCGGAGAGACGTGGGGCAAAACTCAGTGGCTTTGAGTCAAGAGGATTAGATTCAGGGTGTTTCGCTTTCTTTTCCTCTCTCCTCGTGTCTGCAAGGTGGACCACTCCAGTGCCGGCCGTAGTAGCAGTAAATAGAAGGACCAAAGTATTACTAATAGTCTGGTTTTAATGTTTCAAGTGGTAAACCGGAGAGCTGGCCCGAGCTGCTCGGCACCAAGGTAAACAGGTCAATAGTATTGATCCTGATTCCGACTCTCTCCTCTAACACACAACACAAACACATGTGCAGCATCTCGACTCCGAAACATGGAATACGTTCCCCGCCACTCTAAAGTTGTGGATTTGGAGTTGACCCGTGCACGCTCCAAAATGCAAAACTCGCCTTTTCTTCATTATTCACGAATGTAAAACGACAACAACACGCTTTAAAGCTGGAATCACTCGGGCTTTAATACACTTAGACATGAATTGGCAAACACGTATCGACTCCCTCATATTGTCATATCTAATTTCACTCTGTCAAGCTGTGTAATAAAATGTGTGGTAGGTAGCAGTCAGCGCATGCAGCCGCTGCGCCCAAACACCAAGAGCAAATCATTTGAATGCAGATTCCTATTGTCCCTCTTATGTCAATAAAACTCAGCAGTGCTAAGGAACTTGCATGGTCAGCAACATTATGGGACTAATTAGCATTTTCTTCTTTTCTTCTGCTGGTTGATGTATTTAAAAAAGCCTGGGGGGTCTGCTGCATTTACTGTAATTAAAGCAAAAGGAGCAACTCTTGCATAGGAGTAAGAGTGCATAAAGGCTGCCTCTGTGGGAGAACCTCAAAACGAAGTGTCCCTGAGTGGCTTTTATCCACAGAAACACAAGAGGTTGTACAAAAAGGTAAATGTTGCAAGTGAGTGCATTTGTTGAGCGAGTTTTCCACCCAGAGGGTCTCAAATTTGGGCTTCAATATGGCCGTACTCGTCGAATAAAAGTCATGAGCGAGACTTGCTTCACCCCCGGCCTCGCCAGGAGCTCCGTAAATTTGCTGAAGCTGCAATGCATGAAGAATATAAGAAGTGATAATAAAAGAGGCCGCAATAAATATACAGTATTATCATTTCTCTTTCAGTCAAGAGCAAAAAGGAGCTGAAATAAGAAGCGTGGAAAGAAATCTTGGAGGTTCTTTTTTTTCTTTGAGAAAGTAATGATTATTTCTTTCCAACAAATATGAAAGTATAGACAATCTTTGCCACTGATATGGGTTGTCTTTTCTGGCTGTAAGCCATTGGAAGTATTGATGATTATTGAGGCATTAAAAGCTCTGCAATGACACCAATATAATGCAGCTATTCTGCTCAAGATTATGACACTCGCGTGGATCGGATAACCCTTATTAAAGCATTCATTTAAGATAACGTGAGGCAAATTATAGGCTGTCAGGACACAAATACCTCTGCTGTTTAGACAAGGACTGACACTAAAGAACTACTGTGGCATGATTTGGCCTGATGTGATTGATGCAACAATTTACTGCGAAGTATCTCTGGTTTAAAAGCTGCACTTATTTTATAATTATAACTTTTTTTTTTTTTTACATTTATTCTGGATGAATTTGTCCTGTCATAACTAGATCATACAATTTGCTGTTAAAAAACACACAAAAATTGCCTTCCAGGAGAAAATGAGGGTCTTTTCCTAACGGCTCAATGCTCCAAGTCTTCGCTTTCTGCTTGTTACAGCTCTGTTTCTGCTCAAAAGGGCTGGCAATAAGTGGCAGCACCCAGCTCTTCAAGCATGTGTAGCTGCCAATGCTGTTTCTGCACACAAATGCACGGAGGCATAGATTAGTCGTTGGCTCGCTTTTTGCTAGCAAAGCCTTCTCCCTTGCTCAGCAAGGCATCCAAGCCTGCAGCAAATCTTGAACAAAACTCTCAAAAGCACAACAAATTACAAAACTACAAAAAACTGTCCAAATGTATGATATGTTATGTGCTTTACCACAAATACCCCTAAAAGCATATTTAAGGTTCATTGTTTTACTTTTTGAAATCTAAAAAAACCTGTTGGGGATCACAAAGTGGGTGCATTCATTAAAATAAATTGGTTCAAATTGTGCAGTATTTAACTCAACAGCTCAATAAAGAACTTTTTTAATACAAAGAAAAAGAAAATGTTGCCTCAGCCCTGATGGAAAAAGATCTTATAATCAGGACAATTAAAAGCCTAAATTCAGAGCAGTGCCTGTATCGTGGTGTGACTGCATGTTAAATACTCATAAACATATGTGTATGCATACCTGTCCTCATTCTTTGATGGATCAGGGTGTGTTTAAATGCATGCTACTTGTGTTTGTTTGCATGCACAAGCCCGGAGGGGTCCATCTTTAGTTGTGACAGCCCGCCGTCCTCCCAGATCAAGAGCTGCCATCCATGCAACCCAACACTGGCTACTGTTACTCCTCCTGCTCCTTCCACTCCTCTCCCTTCATCCATGTTGAAGCCTTAAACAAAAAACACTTTTCAGCCAGATAAAGAAGGGAGGTCTTTCCCTTTATCTACCCAGACTGCTTTGCAGCATCTGCCTTTTTTTGACGATTACATACTGTTTTCACCTCAGGTTCAATTAGTGTTAATTAAACAAAGTATATTTCAAACAGCATTTTACTACTACAGTATGTGTTTCAAAAGAACACATGTTCATTTTAGGTTGTTTGCTTCTTGTTTTTGTTGTTGTTTTTGTTTTTGTTTTGCACTGATCGTGTCTGAGTTTAAGAATAAAAATGCATTATGTGCCAATAAATTAAGTTTTTTTTTGCCAACAAAGAGTATTAATGGTCCCCAAACACCCTTTGATGTTTCTTCAGAAAGGTTACACATCCAATTTTATATCTGCTTTTTGAAAGCGAAATAGAATAACGGGGGTGGATCAATGTTTTGAGGAACGGAGAGTCATAAGTTGTGTTAAGTACATCTGGAAATCAGTAAACTGTAAATGATGACGGATCCAAACACGTCAACGATGTTTTCTCAGCATTTGCTTGTTTCTTCTTTTGGCCTTGGCGAAAGACAGGAGGAGACAAGAAAACATGGATTTTCACTCTGGCCTAGGGGGAAACAAGAGAGGGGAGGGATTTAGGGTGTCAGGTGAAGTGGACAGCGTTGTGGGTGCTCTCTGCATCATTGCTGCGTTGTCACTGTCATGTCACAAGGTCATCTAAGCATCTCATGCGGTTGACTTGGCCAGCGAGCTGGGAAACAGAGAGCTCCGAGGGCTGGAGTTAGTTGATGTAGCATCGCTTCTGTAGTGGATGTGTACTGGCATGTGTGCACGGGGCGTTTCAGCGCATGTATGTGTCTCTACACTGAGGAGCCATGACAGGGACAGTAGTTCAGCTGTCATTTCAGGTGCTAGGATACAACTGGCCAAGGTTGACAGGTCAGAGGGGTCTGTTCTGCAGAGAAGCATGTACAGTGTGGTTGTATGTATCTATAAAAGGAGCCACAAGTTCTTGTATTATTTGCACATCTATGTCATTCTATCTCTTGCACAAGCCTATGTTGTACCCTTAACCAAGTCTCACAACCTGATTTAAATACAATAGCCTACTGTATGCAACATCTCAAAGCCTTAAGGCAGTGCAAACTAAGTTTGGCATCACTAGTAGGCAATATGATCTTTAGATAGTTACCCAGAGCATCACACTGAGTCCAGCACAGTTAACTGTTGCATAAGTGGGTAGTTACTAAACCCACTGACCCCTTTTTTAAATACATTAAAAATCTAGGTCCTACTCCCACACACAAGATCTAGTGCAGAGGAACCGTTTTGCCCTTGAGCCACTCTCAGTCTAAGGTTTCCCAGTGCAAGTCCAAGCGGTCACAACTGCCTGCCACAATGCACGAGGTGACATTGAGAGGCCCCTAAGTCTCTACGGATTTGGGGTATCCATACAGCTGCCCACGCACAAATAAATAATGCAATGACTGGCTAATGCAATGGGCCCTGACGCAGTGGCTGACGTTGCCTGCAGCTACCTTTGGGCTGAAAAATAATTACCATGCAAAAGAGAGGGGGGAAAGGCCTCCATACATAGTGTAATGGGTGAAAATTGGGTGATACAATGAAGCTGACCTCCACACTTCCACGCTTTTCTCTCCATCTCTGACAATGTACACACACAAGAAAAAGAAAAGTCAAGAATGAAAGCCTAAACGGCAGCTCGTGCCTAACCAAGCAGTGCCTTCTGTTCCTCTGAGGAACACAGAGATGAAAGCCTGTTAGTGGAACCACTCTGTTAAACACGACTCTGTGGGTTCTACGTCTAAATGCAACACTTGCTTTAATCAACACTGACCACGAATGCATACGTTTACATACACTGTAAACTAGAATTAATATGCAGCATGCAAATTCATTCTAATCTTTAATAAATAATAATCACAACGAGAAATTTGACAGGGAAGTTCTATGTAACCATGACCCGGCAGTGTGTTGTATTCCAATTAAGCTTTGACGTTGACTTGGGCCTCAGTTTAAAGTGGAGCAAACAGACAGGTTGTTGACTAATCCAGTGCAGGCACAGACAGGCTGATCATAAATAGCGGACTGATCAATGCTCTGCTGTTTGCACAGCCCTAGCAGTGTTTACCGAGACACTTTCAAACGTAACCGTCCCTGCTTTCATGCATCAGCAACTGTACAGGACCTGGAGTGATGGTGTCATTTATCTTGCCCTTAAAAGCATATTTACACTGCAGCTACTGTCACACACTCGCAGCAAGACTTTCACAAGAGGAATGCTTTTTTTTTCTCCCTTTAAGGTTTATTGTTTTCATATTGACCGGTTTGGGACTTACATGAGATACAAGATGTCTGCAGTGTTTATTGGGTTAATTTGTTTTTGTCAAAAGAGGAAAAAACATAACATGGTTTTAAAAACAAAACAAAGTTAATGCTCAATAATCCAGATTAAAATCCAACGATGTTCAGTCAGGTCATCTAGATGTTTTTTTTTTTTTTTCTGAAACGTTTTGTCGTTCATCCAAAGGACTTCTTCAGTCTGAGGAGCCACCAAAAAAACTGAGTCCCACAAAATCCAAGAAGTTTTGGAGTCAACTGTGGAGAGGGCGGGCCCCAGATGTTATCTTAGCACCAGCAAACTGTTTTGTTTTTTTCCACTATGGAGTTATGCTGTTTGTGGGAATCAGTTTGTTTGTTG
>JARVLU010001073.1:8861293-8871691 GCA_031762415.1 Simpsonichthys santanae | reverse complement strand
CTTACAATGTTATTATTTTGAGCAGTTTTTGGATAATAGGACAAAAAAAATCTACTTTTATGAGAGCCCACGTTTGGCACTTACAGGAGTTTCTTTTGCGTCACAGCACAAAAATTAAAGTAAACGTATTTAAACTGTGAAGTGAAGCCACTTCAGGTAACTAGTTTCATCCATTAGTAAAATGACATCACCAGGCTAAGAAACTGGGTAGAACTCAACTTATTTTAATTGTATCTGTGCACAATTTCTGCCTTTTGTTTCCTAAGCATTGCTTTTATTTAAATGTTTAGGGTCACCTTTTATGTGAAGCAAAACTAGATTTTTACATGTTCTGTAGACATTTAAAAAAGGGGGAGAATTAAATGTATTTTAATGAAAATCAAGCTGTTCTTGTCAACAAAGTTGCTAAAAAAAAGTTGCAAACGCATGCAGTGGAAAAGCGTAAACATTTGTTCTTGGGAGTCTGTGCACAGACCTGCATTTGGAGAGGTCCTGCCCTAAAAGACCTGTCATGAGTGAGGGGTTTTATCCAAATCGGCTGAGATGAGGCACTTTTCGTAGCAAGCACATCTGCTGGTGGAGGAGGCTGGGTGGGGGGGGGGGGGGGGTGAGGGGGCTGTAGCTGTTTTAAATGTATTTTCTACAACACTTTCTCAATTAAAGGCCCTTTTTACACATAGCACTCTGCTAATAACATAATGGCGAGTAAAATGTCATTGAGTGGTGTAATGTACCTAAATCCTTCACCCGCATTTATAATGCTTTCATAATTGGAGTCTACTTTGGAACATAGTGGCACACAGGAGGCAGCGGTGGAAAGGGAGAAAGAAATGATTTGTAAAAAATGTCTGCGTTGGTAATAATAACTAGCCTTGGTGCTAATGCAGGGCTCTTTGCAAAAGGGGAGGAAAAAAACATGCTGCTAATTGAGTTTGCCTGAAAAAAGACATTTAAAACTCATCATTTCATTTTACAGTTCTTTCTGTGGCACGTTGTGTTTAGAAAGGGGAAGAGGAACACCGGTGGTGTTTCACATCCATTTGGAGGTTAATGGTCAAGTTTCAGGCTTTTAAATGCGGTTAAAAAAAACTGCACTGAAAGGATTTACTTTAATTTATTGCAAAATGTGGATTTTTTTCCCTCTCCTCCAAGTACATGTGAACTTTTGCCATTCAAAACTTACCTACAGAAATCACTTTGTTTATGCACGATAAATAATCGTTTTAGTCCCTTTTTGCCTGCAGTCAGCGTACTGTGATCATTTTGCCAAAACATTTTTGCCAGAATTCAAAAATATTTTTTGAATAATCAATGCATAATTTTCAGCTTAATGAGTTCTGAAATGTACTCTAAATTACTCTCTGTCCAGAGTTTTATTTTAACTTTTTCATTTTTCAGTCTCTTTGTTACCTTTTAACAGTAAAAAGCTATTTAGAGTGGACAGCCTCTGATTTGTGAGTCCATCCTGAGACAATACTTTATTTTCCCACACAATGACCCCTGGCCCTGCCTAAACACAGGCCTTAATGTCTCATGGTTGCTGGCCACACTCTTTGGTTATAGGGCTCCGCAGGCTGTGGCCAGGGCAAGGAGAGGACAGTGCTTCAGGATTGAGTGGACTCCACACAGACATTAACACCGTTGCTTCTGGGTTGCATTGCATCAATGTCGGTGTGTAAAAACATGTCTTCCATCTTAAACCACACCCTGAGGGATGACAAAAGCACCTGCAGACCCCTTATCTATCAAACAATAATGGCCAAAGTCAAATCAGTCTTCCTCTGAAAGCACTCAGCTGTTGTGCTGCAGGAAGATGTGACAAGTCGTACAAATTAGCCGGAGCCTTGTTACTCATAGATAAGCTATTGTCCTGAAGCAGCGCTGCATCCTTTGTGGCGCTCTCTGCTTTTACCACTAGAAAATTGAAGACCTACTGCAAAAAAAATACACCCTCAATAAAATGAAAAAGAAAGCTTGAGGTGAGAGAGCAGGGAAATCATTTACCCGAGCATGATGAAGTGTGTGTTTCTCGCAGCCACCAACAACTTAACGTGTGCCTTAAGAGAGCGGAGTTGTCCCATAATCGTAAAAGCTTTTGTGATCATTTAACCTGCACATCCTATCAATCAGCAGGGGGAGGCAGACACACAAGTACATCGTTAGAGAAACAACAGAGTACACAAGCAAGTATATCCCTCAAAAGGTTAATAGCCCAGAAACAAGAAAAGGTTAGGAAAGACTAAATGTATACAAAAAAAAAAAAAAAACACAGTGACCAGGGCTTTCAAAAGAGATGCATCCTTTTTGTGCTATTTCTGTTTAAATAGTTTCATGTCAATGAAATTAATACTTGTGAAACCTAACATATAAAGCACATCAAAAGCAAACGGGCATTTCATTTAGCGTTAGATCTCAGCATCACAGCAAAATCACGGGCACTTTATCTGTACACAAAAGGGGACACTTGAAATCCAAACATGAAGGGAACTGATTGGAGTTTTGACAGATGAGCCTGCTGGCCCAGAGCGTAGCACAGTACCTCACCAGCTGGAAGTAGACAGAGAGCCAACTGCCCATCTAGGCTGGCAGCTTGCTCTAACATGCCAGTCAAGACCTGTGAGGGCTCAGCTCATGACCGGTTTAATGTCACAGAGTAACAGATGCCAAATCTTAACAGTCTGATTGCTGATGAAGTAAGTGAGGCATTAAAGCCAATGAGAAAGAAACAGAAGTAAAAACAACAAGAGAAATTGCATTTCTTGCGAAAATGCAGTGTGAATGCATATTGCAGAAGAACTTGCTGAGAAACAGCAGAAATTAGCTTAAAAATGCTGAAATTAAAGAATAAGCCTTAATTAGCAGAAGAAATCAGAAAGAACACGTTTACTGAATTAGGTGTAAATTAGCAGAAATTAGTAAAAATAAAAAAAAAGGGAAATTAGCTTAAAATAAGCTGAAATTGGCAGAAAATAGCTGAAAAGGCTGAAAGAAGCTTAAAATGCCAGAAGGAAGTGGAAAGAGCTGAAGTGAGCTAAAAAAAAGTGGAATTAAAAAAAGGCCTAAATTTGCATAAAACAGCTAAATAATAGCTGAAATAGTAGAAAAAAAATGTGAACATAGCAGAAGAAAGCTGAAAGGAGCATACCTGAAATTAGCATAAAGAGATTAATTAGGCTGAAAGTAGCAAAAATTACCATGAATTTTTGAATTTATCTAAAAATAGCTGAAATAAGCTAAAGAATGCTGAACAGGTATAGCAGAAAAGTTAGAACAAACTTAAATTGGCACTGGCAGAAGAAAAATGGAAGAACACGTTTGCCCAATTAGGCTGAAACAAGAAGAAATGAGCACAGAAAAGTGAAAATTACCTGAAAAAAGCTAAAATTAACTAAAAACAGCTGAAAAGCAGCTAAAAGGGCAGAAATAAGCTTACATTACCAGAATGAAGTGAAGAGAGCACAGTTTTACTGAGCCGAAAAAGGTTTAAAAGAGTGCAAAAAATGTGGAATTAACTGAAAAGGCTAAAATTAGCATAAAACAGCTAAATAGTAGCTGAAATAGCTGAAAAAGCTTAAACTTGCAGAAACAGGCTGAAAGAAGCATAAAAAGCTGAAGTTAGCAGAAAGTTAGAAGAAGCACAATAAAGGAGTTAGCAAAAATAATGTGAAAGGAGCACAAAGCAGCTGACAAAAAACAGCTGAAGTTAGGTCAAGTTAGCTGAAAAATGTTTAAGTTTGCACAAGGAAGCTGAAAGAAGCTGAAGCAGAACAAAATGTGAAAGAAGCAGTAAAAGGTTGTAAACAGTTCTAAAGATTGAAGGAAGTAAAATGAGCTCAGTTCATTTATGAGAAAAAAAATGGCAGAAAATGCTAAATATCTCAAAAAGCTAAAGTTGCAACAATACCAAATGTCATTGAAAGAGCTGGCATTTTGATGTGTTGAAAACTGCAGGACGAGAAACTTACGTAAGAAAAAAAGGGGAAGCAATGTTTTTTAAGCAGTTTTAAAGAAAGTTCATGGTACATACAGACAACTGGCATGAAACTTGCACAGGGAGCCAAGTACTTGACAAAAGGTCAAATTTAAAATCCATCGTTAAAGATCGAGTCAAATCCCAACCAATAATACTTCTAATCTTCAAACTTAGATGTAAAAATTAACTGACTGTCCGGGTCAGAATGATTTACCCTGTTCATATTAGATGAAACAATCTCTTGAAATATTTGCAAGGTTCAGTACAAGACGTTTTTCTACTTGTAACGGACGTGTAGACACACTTTGCACAGACTGACACTGACACATACTGGCAGAGATTCCAACTGAACTGCAGCTAAACGCGGAAAAGGCAGACAGATCAAGAATATCACCAGGAGATGGAGAGCAGCAGTGAAAAACAGACAGAAAAGGAGAAGGGGGAAAATCCATAGACTTGTCAGTCATGGCAATGAACAGTGACAAGCCAACTCTGTGGATAATGTTTCTGTCACAGAGCTCTCTAATCACAGTGTTCTTAGTCAAAACCAATCTTCTCGTCTCTAAATACTCGCAAAAACATACAAACATACAAAGATGGTGCCGAGACTAACGGACCCACTCACATTCGTTCCATTGTCATTGGCTGTTAGAGGAAAATACAAGTCATCATCAGAGAGAGAAATGTTTGAGAGTTTGCAGCAAAAAAGTAAAAAAGAAAAAAAAATGGATTAAAAAAAAAAGTAAGATGGCAGTTTTAAACACACCCGAGCAGGTAGTGCCTGTCAGAACACATTGCCATCGTCTAATTGGGTCATTTTTGATACCCTCCTCTACACTGTGCCAGCACATTGATGGGGAGGTGTCAAGATGCCAAGAGCCTGCGAGGCCTCACTGGCACCGAATCAAAGCAGGCACAAACGCTGCCCGCAGACAATTTGGCAAGCCGGAGCACGCACAGGGGCGAGAACATCCAAAAACATGGCCCCACAGCTCACGCCTGTACCACTGGGGCGTAATTGGTACATGGGCATTCCAGAGCATTTTCAAAGGAAGGAACTTAATCCACATGTGTACTATGAAATTGGCTATTTTGTTCTCATCTTCCCCCAACCCTTCTCACCCTCCCCCAGTTCACAACCTCGCCACTGATTTAGCAATCTGAATGCCTAGTATCTCTTCCATCCTTTCAATCAAGAAATCAAACGCCGGTTTGTCGTTCCGTCTGAAATCCCATCCCCCAGGTTTGACCACCACATCCCAGGCTGTGAGGGCGGACAAGGATGCCTAATCCGCCGCACTCTTGACAAGATTTGAGTTCGTTTGGGGCTGTGTTGGAGCCTGCGCATGTACATGCTGGTATGTTTGTCTGCATGCGCTGTAAATATGCAGATGTGGAGCGCCCTAAACAAATCAGATTCGTTTGCCGTGTGCTTGCCCATAAAACTGTGGAGTTGAGTTTAAGGGTGTGGGCTGTGGACTGACGCTTACTGAAGGAAGGATGAGCCAAAGAAGAACATCCCACTCGTCTTCTTACACTCTGAATCTTGACATCTGAATACTTCTAAACAGTTCCATCCTCTCGCGTGTCGTTGTATTATGTTTGTTCCTATATTGAAGAACAGTGTGTCATCTTCTCTCCCTTTGTGTGGCAGAGTGTGCCTTCAAGCCAGCTTGGCACTGACTGGCACATGGAGTAAACTGACTCCAGCTGCTTTCTGACCAAGGGGAACTTGTTTAATTAACCACGCTCTGGTTCAAATGAAAAGGTTGGTCTCGCCCCCAGCTGTTGACCAGTCTGTGGCACCCCCGGGCCCCCCAATGGAGCCTGGCACATCACCCATGGTCCAGTCCAATCCACGTTTCCTAGACAAAGATGGACTCTGCCTGTCATGCCAGAGCGCATCACGCCTGAGTCCTCCCTCATAAATTAAACATGAGATCTGGAGGAGTTCTTTTAAAAAAGGAAAAAGACCCAGAGGATGTTTCTCTGCTCAGATTCACCCACGCTGTTTTTCTTTCCTTCTTCTTCTTTTTTTTTTTTTTTTTTCTATGACTCGGACGCAGATGAGGAAAAAGGAGTAACGAGGAGAAGGTATAAACAGGTGCAGAGGTGAATTGGAAAACAGTGCCCTTTCTGACTTTCACAAGAGTGTGTTTGTGGATACTTGTGGTTAATCCGTCTGAAAAAGGGTTTCAAATAAGTTTCTGATACTTGGCTCTTGCTTATGGGTAGATACTCACATGTATAAAATAAATTCAGCATTACTCACCATAAACATTAAGACTGTGGTTTTGCTGCAAGTGAAAACAAGTGTTTTAGTTTGTTAAATGCAATTATTTAGTTGCGAGTACACTGTTTTGTAAATAACATGAATTTGTGGGGTTTCTGGGTTTTGTCCTGTCTTTTCTGTATCCTCATTTTTCTTGCACTCACTGTTCCACCCTCCTTGTGTTCAGCTCCTGTCTCACCTGTCTCCAATCATAATCATTCCAGGTCATTGTGTCATTAGTGTCTGTATAAAGTCAGCGTCCCTGTGTTCCTCCTTTGTCCATGCATTGTCCTTTATGGTGTCATGTTCTGTCTCCCTCCATGTCTCCTCGTCTACATTTGTAGTTTTGCTGCCACTTCAGCTTTTGTTTTTTTGTTGTTTAAATTAATTATCTACTTTTTAGGTCTGAGTCTCTAGTGTCTGTTCAACATTTTCTGCAGAATCATGATAGAATTGTGTCATTTATTTGAACTTCATCTTAACCATTTATTTAAGGATTTGTTATTTGTTGAAACTTTCTTTTCCCTTATGCATGTATAATTGTAATGACAGAAATATGTCAAACTGGGTAGTCTATACTTTTGGTCTGAGGAAGTTAAAACATGCAGAGAGACACCACCAGAGATGTACTCTGCCAACATCGAGCATTCAACTCATTGCAGCAACAACTTTAAACATCTGTGTTGTTCAATACTTGTTTTAAATTAAGTTGTGTCATTGTAGATTCTGACATTCATTCATCATATTTCCACTTTCTTCTGCTCCTTCTGAGTGCAAAATATTTACAGTGCTAATTATACTGTCAAAGGTTCCCACCCTCATTCTGAATCAGTTCAGCTTTACAATGGAAAGCTATTGCTAACGTGACATACTGAGGGGTAACGTCACCACCCAGCTGTACTGGAAGTCTTCTAGTGGGAGCCGCAGTGCCACCGTGACAGCATCTGGATGACAGGTCATACCATCACCATGCACAATTGTCACCTTTACAAGTTGTCACGCAGCTTGTATTCTTAATGCTGTGATAATACATGGTGAAAGGGTTTTATTTTATCACCAGCACCCCTCAACAAATCTTGTGTGAACATACCAGAGAATCAAAGCGCATCAACACCCACGAATAATTTAAAAAAAAAAAAAAAGAACGAGTCAAATTTCTTTACAAAGTTTCCTACATTTGCTCAGCTCTCAACTAAAGCACAATAAACTATAATGATCATTCCAACCAAGCTGAACTGTTCTCTTCATCTCTACCGCCCTGTTCATGCAGCCTCCAGCCCTGGTCCCAGATCCTCCTGTTGTCCACAGCAGAGTCCACAGGAGCCCCATTTGCCGTGACATATGGCGAACAAGGCAGGCTCTGCAAGGAAGTGGCCCTGTCTGAAGCTGTGACTTAGTGTCATCCCTCAGAGCCTTTGGCAACACAGGGACAGAGGCACGAAGGGTCTAGAGGAAGAAGGAGCAGCGAGGCACAGAGACAGCGATGAGGTGGATGTTGGGGCAAAAGAGGAGGGGGGAATACAAGCCAGAGTTTTCACCCTGGAGACACACTGGCAGTCCTAAGATTAGAGGGGTAATCAATCTCAGTGTGGAGCTAGCCGATCCCACCACCCCTCGGCCTGGCAACCTGGCCTTCGCAGGTGGGGGCAGGGCTGCAGGGAGCAAAGAAACACTGACAGCGAGGACAGAAAGAAGAAAACAAGAGAGATGAGGGCAAAGAATATGCTTTATTAGGAGTCATTTGTCCTTTAACAAGCCTTGGTGCTGGACAGGTGATGAAGCATAGGACCACAAACACATATGATTACTGTCATTGTTGTTTACTGACTTCGCTGCTTCTGTCAACTCACAGGGGAAACCTTGTTTTGGGTTCCTCTAACATCTGCCTTGAGTTGTGCAGGACCACTCCTAGCCTTAAAGAAGTTTGGGCCCTGCTTGTAGCAAGATATGACCAATGCAAACAAAACATGTTAAACTAGTTGTTTAACAAATATATGGACGATACAAACCTTTAAAAAGTAAAGAGCAATATTATTCGATATATGTGCATGAATATGTCATATGTGACCCTTTGTGCATATGGGGACAATAGGAAGTAACATGTCAGGTTGAAACAGAAGCTGCAGCACCAGCCTGCCGTCATTATCTCAGCCATGTTTTGTTTTATGTTAAAGTGTGAGTAAGTTAAATGTCAGACTGCCAAGAGTGCAATGAGTGCTTTGAAGAACACAGTGAGTTTTGGTTGGCGTTAAAACAAAGACTTCATTAAACACTAGCAGAAGCACATGCAAATGAACAAACCTGCAACAAATAACAAAAGCCGAGAAGAATAGTGCGCATTTTGTTTGAACAAAGTAAAAATGTTTATTTAGATGGCAAAATATGTTATTAAGATACAAACAGTATTTGGTGTTTTTTTTTTTTTTTTTTTTTTTTAATTAAATTTTTTCATTTTAAAATACAACAAAATAAAAAAAACCAGCAAAAGAAAACAATCACAAATGTGACTATACAATATTAATGTTTAAAATGAAGGGTGGAAGGATGAAGATAAAATCTTATTATATCTGCCCCCTTTTTCAACAATCAATTCAAACAAAAACAAACAAAAAAAAAAACATCAACAAGTACCAGGAAGAGAGAAAAAAATATATACAGGGTATATATACATATATACAGTATATATATGCATATACGTATATATGCATATGTATGTAAAATAAGTAACTCAAAATTTACGAATTACACAATGATATAAGAACCATCCACTAGAAATCAACTATGTCAAAATTTCTGATTCAGAATAATTCTAAATTGAATTATTTAATTTAAACAAAACAAATGAAAACCATCTCCTGCTCCATCCTATCATCACTTATTAACAAGACTCAGCAGTTAAAATTCACCACTTGAAGCAGAGATTCACCTGGAGACTGACTGGCTGATACTTTTTCCAGTTGAGAATCCTGGTTAGGTTTACAGCAGCTGACTAATCCTAAACACTTAATAATGCAAAAACAGTAATATGCTGACAACAGCAGCACAAACATGAGTCTGTGTGAGTAGATGAGTACGAATGAATGCATGAAACTGAGTCAAAAGTTAAAGCACTCAACTTACGGGTCCACCTATGTTCCAGTCTTCACCTATCTTGCAGTGTTAATCGTGATAGATATTAGATTGTGGACACATGTGGATGAAGTGAGCTTCCTCTGCAGGGTGGCTGGGCTCAGCTTTAAAAATAAGGTGAGGAGCTCTATCATATGGGTTAAGCTTGGAGTAGAGCCGCTGCGCCTCTGCATTGAAAAGAGTCATCTGAGGTGGATGCCTCTTCTGTTCCCCACTATTTTTAGGCATGTCCCTCTGGGAGGAGATCCCAGGATAGATCCATAACTTGCTAAAGGGATTATGTATCCTTACTGGACTGGGAATATCTTGGGATTAGTATATTAACATTAACAAAAAGCCTCTATGGATGTAACTGAAGCCAGTCAGCTTGAGATCACATGGTTGTGGGACGTTGGCTTCCATTCTTTCAAATTCCAGGAGACACAGCACAGAGCTCCTGGGATAACCCTCCTGCTGCAGCATACGTCACCTCAGGGGTTTCCTCCCACCAGGGTCTCCGCTTTTTCCCTGCATCCGCTGTTTGGCCACAAATCTATCAAGAGAGCAACAACTTTTCAGCCGAGAGACTTCTCCTCACACAGTGTCTGTGCAATCTCCATCCATTGAGCGTACCAGCAGAACTTTGAAGGCAGACAGAAAACAGAGTCTGGCGGTCCAAACAGTTGTGGTTTATCTGAATTTCAGACAGTCAGAGATTCTTTATTGTCATCCGCACCACATGTGGTACATGTGGTGGAGAGAAATTGTGTGCACAGGGTCCCAGTTGCATCCAACAATAAAATGTAAAAGAAAAACAGTGATAAGATCTAAGATATGAACTAAGAAAAATATCAGCTAAAACCACACTAAGCATAAATATATAAATATAGCATAAAACAATGAACACAATATGCCAAACAACATCACAAACATGAGTCTGTGTGAGCAGATCAGTACGAATGAACACGGAAACAGATCAGCAGCAACATGAACAGATCAGCAGCAACATGAAACAGATCAGCAGCAACATGAACAGATCAGCAGC
>JARVLU010001073.1:8843588-8854514 GCA_031762415.1 Simpsonichthys santanae | reverse complement strand
CCCACCCCCCCTCCTTGATTACACACATGCACACTGTGCCCACCCACCAGCATTACCTCCTCAGCTTGTTAATGGGGACAGTTCGCACAAATGCCCTTGCAGGAGCAAAAGAAATCCCCCAGCCCCGTGCTCAGAGTTGTTCTTCTGACATCAATCGTTGATCCGGCAATTTTTTCCACCTTTCAGGTTTTTTTTTGCCCCAGACACTGATGTGCTTTTAAAATGCATGTGTGCCATTTGCCTCCAAGTATACAATTGGGGATAAAGACATAAAACTGAAGAGAATGAGTTGGGGTAGTAAAGGGTTTTGCGAGGTGCTCAGACAACCCCCCAGGAATAGATTTGCTGGCCCAGAATCATGTGTCAAGATTTGATGCATTCAGAAGTTTTGCAGAGATTAATGTAGACCAAAATAAAAATGTATAAAATACCAGCATCCACGTACCATTCAGTGTGTGTTTGTGTGTTGGATGTTTTGAAAAGTGGAGGGAGTTAGTATGCTGAAGGTAAGTCAGTGGGCCGGCAGGTAAGTAGGAGACAGAGCAGAGTAATCAGGCTGTCCGAAGCCCAGGAGCACAGAAACATGCACACACACACACACACACGCACACACATCCCCCTCCAGTCGTTCATTTTCCTAATGATCCGGAGAGCAGCACGAAGCAGGCAGCCATGTTGACTGGAAGACCTCTGCCTTAACCCTCTCTGGGAGCAGCATTACTAATGATACTGTGTCGGTCTTGCTCTCCTGCGTGTGATGGACAGGATTTTATTTGAAAAGAAGCACACAACTTTGCAAAGTTACATACTAAAAATTTTTTTTCTCTTGCTAAACCTCTTTTTTAACTTGAAAACATCTAAATCTCGAAAGCAGTTGTAGAAAGCTACACCACCAATTAAATCCCTATTACTACTGTATTGTGAAAGGGGGGATCTTAAAATGCTACAAAACAGCTCTTTTTTCCCTGTTCACCAGAAATTCTGTAAATATTTCTGGGAGGTTTAGGAGTAAAAAAAATAAAAATAAAAAAATAAAACCTTTCACCCAGCCAGCGTTTAGGCAAATATCAGGACGGCCGTGGAGGCAAGGTGGCCCTGGGTGGCCATTAGGATGCAGCAAGCAGCATTTCCATGCAGACACCATCTCCACATGGAAAGGTCACCTCCCTCCCTCCGCGGGTAAATACGCAGACATATACAAATGCAGTTGCGCGCTAAAATGGCTCACCTTAAAAAGGCATTAGGCGTTCTTCCACTGAACTTTACATCTCTCCCTTACATTATCTGAACCAATGGCATTTCAGCCTCTCCCAAAGTAGTGCACGGCTCCTAAACTACCATTTACCTTTAAAAAGCAAGTACTTTTTGCCTTTAATTTTTAAAAGAAACGTTCAAAAATCAGATTAATAATGGGCAGTCGTGCCATTATTTTCAACATCAAATGTTTACTTCTTATTCTAAGAGTGAGAACACACAACCTGTCTTGTGTTGTCATCCTTAAAGCGCAGAGCAACGGGGAGTGACGCTGATTGACCAGCAGTTCATTCTGTTCGACTTGAGATGTGACTCAATGCGGTTCTGAGCGCTTTTCTCCCCCTTTGAGTCCTGTGCGCTTTAGGTTCACTGTAAGGCCCGTAGCACCAGACCTGCCAACCGGGCCCTGCAAGCTTCACTACTGTCAAGTTGAATCTAGGGAGAGGACTAACCCGTCCTGTCAGTGCCCTGCGTCTGCTAGCAGCACACCTGAGCTGGGGCACACCTTCCACTTCAGCCCCGAGCGTAGCCGGGCCTGGAGTTCACACAAACTGTTGTGCAGAGGAGCAGCAAAGTTTCCTATTCCTGCAGAAAACCTGGTTTTAGAAATAATCTGAGAGTGAGGGAACTCTTTAAAGATGCATTCTCATAATATTACTATTTTTACTTGTTTTTCTCCTTTGATTCTGTCTCTTTCTTCTTTTATTAACTGATGATAAATTAATCTAACTAATATCTGATGTATCTAGGTAGAAAAAATATCTAACAAAGTTAAATCAGGTCCTCTGGACAAATTAAAAAAATAAATAAATGAATAAAACTTGTTGAAATGTTACATATTTAATCCAAAAGACTTTGTCAGTTGGAGGAGCTGCAGTAAACTCAGTCTTATAAATAGCACCTTCTCATAGTGGATCAAGCAGTTTGCTGGTGACAGCCAAAACTAGCTGGTCACATGATCAAGGAGGACCATCAGCCTAACAACCAATTGTTAGGGCCCTGATGGCCGCTTGCTATTCACAGACGGCTGAGTGATACTAACCTAACTAGTGCTGACTCAATATTGATATAGTTCATCTTCCACTTTTATCACCCAAAGGAAACCCAATTCAAGATGGCCGCTACAATTAATACCTTTGGCAACACGAAAATGGCAATAACTTACTCAAAATTACAGAGAATGGGGTAAAGTTTGTGTTGTAGCGCATATTCTGCAAGGTATGGCTGTGATGGACATCTTAAATTAAACATTTTTCATTAAAGTGGCCAGGAGATTATTATTATTATTTTAATCTTGTAAATGTTTATACTGTCACTTCTGAGGTGTTTCATTTACTTTTACAGTCTGACCGTGTCTCTTTTGTCTTCTATTTTTATCTACTGTCTGTCCCTCCTTACCTCGTGTGTTGCCAGTCTTTACATTTCTCCCTTTTGTTTTCTTTTCACCGCTATCTCTTCCAGTCCCAGAGGATGGCCACCTTACCCCTGGCACCAGATCCCAGAGGACGGACGCAAAAGAACCCCACCGCTGCTAGAGTCTCCGCAGTCAGCTTTTCGTGCCGTGCACAGTCTTCTTCCCGTGGCACTGTCTCCCAAAGGGAATTCCCACCAGAGACAATGGGCAGCTTATCAGGGTAAACAACAGCCTCCTCCGTGCCATCCTGCCACAAAGGCACAGACATGGAAAAGGAAAGAAGAAGTGCAAATATAGTGCAACACAGCAGAGGGGCAAGAAAAAAAGGCACAATACACAAAGCCGAGTCAGATGCATCCCTCTTGGTGTTTCAGACGTTTAGAATCAATGGCAACACAATCACGCTCACAATATGTAATTGTGGCTCCAGCTGCCTCTTTGATTTAGTCAAACAATTGCTTTAGTTTGTGGGAAGAATCAATAAGGACTAATTTTCAGTATCACCAAAAGAAAGAAAAACAAAAGTCTCATCAAGGAAATGCAATGAATTATGGCACAGTTCGAACCCGAGTGCAGTGACGACCGTAAGGCTGTCTGATGTCACGTTTGTGTCCAAGTGCTTGAGCGAAGGGCTGATGTAAATGGATGGGTTTGGTCTTGAAATTCATATCCACTTACTGCCAGAGCAGGCCTGCATGCCTTTCCAAGTAATGGCTGTTTACAAGATAAAAGAAGAGGAAAAATAGCCACTTTTCCCTGCTCAGACATGAAATCCTCTTATGAAATTAGGTTGATAAAAGGACCTTGTGACGTCGGCCATTTTTCCCCACGTCAAGAAAACCTTGCGTGTGAGCATTATTAATGGCATCCCAGTGGCATGTCGTTTTTCTACATCTCAAATGCAACAACGGCAGAGGAGGGCTGAGCATCCTGGGCGCTTCGTCGGAACAACGGCGAAGTCACGGTGCAGCCCTGTCAACTTCCCCGAAGCAGCTTCTGCAAAACGAGCGAGAGGAGCCACAAAACCCACTTTGTTGTGCACATAAGAGCCAGGGGTTAATTTTTGTTGGTTACTGGTTGCCCTCGAAGGGGGGTAGGGTGGAAAAATGAAGCAGAGCTGAAACAAATAGCAGCGTCGGGAGATACGTGTGGCCTTCACTTAAACAGAGTCATAAATCAGGAGAGTGACACGTGCGAGGGAGCGAGAGCAGAAGAGACGGAAGGAGAGAAACCAAAAGTGAGACAACAACAGCATACTAGTGTTCAGCCCCAAACAACCACCAGAGTTGGCTCTTTTTTATAACTTGATTGTTTTATTTCGTTCACTGTTCTTTCACTTGATGTTTAATTGCATATTTGTTTTAGATCAAATGCAAGTGCAGCCTTTCAAAGCACTTGCGAGGAAAAACCACGAGGAAGTCACAGTTTGCAAGCGTGAATTGTGCGTTTTTAAAAGTACTGCTACCAAAAAATGTATGCAAAACAATAAAGGTGTGTGGCAGAACGCTGCCAGAGTACGTGCCTTCTTACCTCGCTGTGCATTTCAGCGTCTTCATCTCCACAAGCAAAGATTAACAAGCTTCTTTGCAGCTGTGAAGCTGAAGGGGGTGAACATTACATACGGAGACCATCTTCCTCAAATGATGCTTTTAATGAAGTCCTGTGTGTTTCAACCATGCGCGTGTGAAAAGGCCCTCGCTGTGCAACACTCCTCTACACTTGGCCGTGAGTTTTGCCGAACTGCACATGCAATCTGTCCGTATGAGCTCAGGTAGGGGCAGAATCTCCGAGATAACTTATGCATGACTGTACGTGTTCCAGCTGCGACCCGCCCTGTGTCCCTCATTTCGTCCTGACTTGTGAAGGATTACCGCAGTGTGGGCTTGTGCTGAGCTGGCAAAATAGAAAGGGATAAGACGAGGAGAGGAAGCTATACCAGGCTGAGCGTTTATGTGTTTTACAAACAGGTCAAGTCGTTCCAAAACCTGAAGCAATTTGATTAGATCCTGGTAAGCGACACATTCTGTGTATGTCATCTCTTACTGCTTGGAAAAAAAGTGAAGGGAAAGACGAAGAATAAGTTAGTACAAGTAACGTAGCAGACTGGGTTTCAATAAAACCTGCACAAATCAAATGGGATAGTTACTGCTATTTGCCTGGAAAATAAGCCCAATGGTGCATTTTCAATAAGAGCAAACCAGTGAAAAGGAGATTTGGTGCGTTTGTGTGATACAGCAACGCATGCAATGCCTTCTGGATTTCCGCAGTTTAGGCGCAAAGCATGAGCAAATTATTTCATTCACCTGACACCAAAGAACAGCAAATGCCTGGCACTTCAGAGAAAATTAAATTAAGCGCCAAGAAAATGTTAAGAGGAAAACTTGGAGGATATAAAATGGATTTATGGCTTTAAATCTGATGGAGCTTGATACTAATGCAGTATAAATCCTCGCCTTTCATTACAGTATTATTTGAAATGCATTGGAATGGAGCGACGGATCCTATTTGACATTCCGTTACCAAAGCAGTTGTGCACAGCTTCACACTTAAGCCCTTTAAAGCTAATACATAAATGTACCAACACATATAGCTGCGGCATTTAACAGCAGCTTTTTTCTTTGTATTTTTTTTTGTCTTCTGACCAAATCAGCAAAACACAAGAAGTGATTCTCCCAAATGGTTTAATTACTCAAACAGAACGAGGAGAATAATGATGGTTAGCCTCTCCGAAGGCAATAATGCTGCCAATCGACTCGGCTATTATTCTGACGAAGAAAACGAATAATAAGATGCGTGCTCTTTTGTTTTAAACTACATGTTAATATTGCATGGTCAGCTGGTCGCATGAATCATTTAAAAACCTAGAAATGTGCGGAAAAATGTGCTCAAATGTGAAATCAAGATTATTTTCTGTATCTGGTGTGGTTAAAAGGACACATTTTGGAGGAGGCTGGAAAGATTGGTCGTCTTCACTTGTAAGAAAACTACACAAATACTAACAAATCATGATGATTAAAAGTTTAAGTACAGGTGACCTTTCCTGTGAGTAAAGAGATTTTTTCAACCAGCATGTCAAATAAAAAGTGTTTCAGAAAGTATCAAACTCATGTCTTTTATTTATTGCAAGTTGTCACTGTTTCCATGAGCCGATGATGAACCCTGGACCCTCATCCGGCCTGCTTGTACTGCAGGTGGTAGGTGCAAGATGGGGTCTGTTTTGTCCCATGTCATTTGGTGGATGGGGGGGTGCAGATGCATTGCGCCCTATGGCGTGGCTGCGATGGCAGCACGTATGGGCTCATTGTGCTGCGATTATGTAGGATGAGCACGCCGCCTGCTAATCCGCCTGTGGGAGGGTGCATGCCTGTGAATTATTGCACTTTGAGAGAGAAAAAAAAGAGAAGAAGGAAGAGAGAACGAGAGAGAGGAGCACAGGAATACGAAGAAGAGAGGAGGAGGAGGAGCGAGAGAGAGAGAGAGGGAGAGAGAGAAGCCCCCTTGGCTGTGATTATGAAATGGTCTGTCACAGATTAAGGCTACAGGGATGCAGGCATAGATGAGCCAGAGCCTCCCACAGACACACTGGCTAGTCAGGATGCACCACTGAGCTTACCTGAGGTTATACACGTCTCGCATCCATCGAAGGATGCACAGCGCACTCACACATGCTGTGGGGGGAGAGGAGGGAGCAATGGAAGGAAATGAAGGGGGGGGGGGGGGATTGAAAAAGAGAAGGGAAAGCGTGAAAACAAACATGCTCCAAATAGGCTTGCAATTGAGAGAGAGGAGAAAAAAAAAAAGGGACGAGAGAACTGAGCCCAAGGAAAAACACAAGAAAATAAAAGAGTAAAGGGAGAGAGGAAGCTTGTGAAGGTTGGCAGCCACAAAAGACGGCGACTAAAATAAGACCTATGTGGCTATTGTCTGTTTGCAGGAGGGCTTTGGTGATAAAAAGCCCACACTATTTATCTCTCTCTTCCCGTGTCCTCATTGAGACACCTGCAGTTTGGGCCTTAACCGGAGACAGAAGTGATGATGTCCGGAGAAACCTGAAGACATGCGTCGTCACAAGACGATAATAAACTGGTGTCTTTTGCCTGTTGATTTAAATAAACTGGGGGTCTACGTCCTAATTGCCAATTATTTTTTTATGCCTGGGAGTTTCTGAAGTGTGTCTATTAATTTGAGAATAGCTGGAGATACTCAGCTCTTCAAAGACAGTTTGACAGCTACAGGTTCAATCACATGCTCCACTGTCAGGTAGATTTTTTTATTTTATTTTTTTAACAGCAGGAACATTTTGTCTTTTAGGGCATATGGAGCCAATCAGTTTAATCGATTCTAGACTTTTGTAGCTACAAGGTTAGGATTTGCAAAAGTGGATTTGAGTTTCAGCTGCAGGTTCACTGGGCCTCACAGTTTTGTCAAACACTGAAACATTTATGTCCAGTTGTGGTCCAACTGGGCGTTTTTCATTCAGGATGAAGAAAACTCATCTTTTCCATGTGGTTAAAATAATACAAGTAGTCATACGCTGCAGAAAGATTACATAAAATAAATTTCAAACCAAGTCCTTGTCTGTTTGTTAAACTTTTTTTTTTCCTCTCATGCTGAAAAAGAGAAAAATGAGTCCAGCAAGTCTGATTTCTGCAGGAACCTGGTAATTTGCAGCTTTTATTTAAGCGGGATTTTGATGTTTTAATTTAATCCATGCCCTTCATAAAAACAAAGAAGTGTATACAGGTATTTAAAAGTTATACCATACTATGTAGTAAAAACAAAACAAAAACAGTATTGCTTACTGTTATTTCAATAAAGTCTTAGCATTTCTTAAGGGAATGCTTATCATCCTCTGCCTTTTGTGCCAAAGATTTAAACAAAGATCATGTCATGCTGAGAGTAAATGGATTTATAGCTGTTTTGATCAAACCTTGTATTCAGTATTAAAATATATTGTAAAAAAAAATACAAGACTACAAGTGCATGTTGTTTATGATTTTCAGCTACTATCACTGAAAATTTAGCTCAATGTCTGTAAAATCAGCTGAGGTATGGTCATTTTTGTGTGTGTGTTTTTTTTTTTTTTTTTAGTTCATGCCATCTTTAACATGATAATTAAGTAAATGATGAGACTTTTTATAAAGTGTGTATTTAATTATTGTTTTTTATGGACAGAATCTCTCAGTACATCTAGGGGACATAGAGAGTCTGGTTCAGTGGCATCAGGATTCCATCTCTGCTCTTTGCAGATGACGTGGTCCTGTTGGCGTCATCGTGCCGTGGTCTTCGGTTCTCACTGGAGTTGTTCGTAGTCGAATGCGAAGCGGCTGGGATGAGTATCAGCACCTCCAAATCTGAAGCCATGGTCCTCAACCGGAAAAGAGTGGATTACTCTCTTTGGGTCGAGGGTGAGGTTCGGCTTCAGTGAAGAAGTTCAAGTATACTGTACTGGGATTTTGTTCACTAGTGAGTGAAGAATGGAGCATGAGATTGACAGGTGGATTGGTGCAGCGTCTGCAGTATTGCAGACTTTGTGTCAGTCTGTTGTGGTGAAGAGGGAGTGGAGCTGTGAGGCAAAGCTCTCTGTTTACTGGTTGGTCTACGTTCCTACCCTCACCTGTGGTCACGAACTCTGGGTAGTGACCGAAATAATGAGATTGCAGATACAGGCAGTTGAAATGAGTTTTCTCCGCAGGATAGCTGGACTCTCCCTTAGAGATAGGGTGAGAATTTAAGTAATCTGGGAGAGACTTGGAGTAGAACTGCTCCTCCTCCACATCAAGAGGAGCCAATTGAGATGGTTCAAGCATTTGGTAAGGATGCTTCCTGGGCGCCTCCCTAGGGAGATGCTTTGGGCATGTCCGACAGGGAGGAGACCCCGAGGAAGACCCAGGACACGCTGGAGAAACTCTTTCTCTCAGATGGCCTGGGAATGCCTTGGGGTCCTCTCAGAAGAGCTGGAAGGTGGCTGTGGAGAGAGATGTCTGGGCCTCCCTGCTCAAGCTGCTGCCCCCGAGACCTGACCTCAGAACAAGTGGAAGATGGATGGATGGATGGATGGATGGATGGATGGATGGATGGATGGATGGATGGATGGATAATTATTGTTAAATCATGTTCAGTGATGAAATAGCACTAGACATAGTATTGTGGTGCATTGCAAATCCATAACAATGAAGTGTGAAAACTTATTAGAAGCCTTTAAAAGGCCCTAAAATTACTTGCACTAAAACACCACATTACAAACAGTTCTATGTAGATGGCAACAGCAGACTAAAGACTTAAAGCCCAACCCTTTCAGATAGGTGGGACCAGAAAACCATGAATATGTTTGTAGTATGCAATTATAATAAAGTATTGTGGGTAAAAACATCCATTAAATGTTACATCTTCACAACAAATCATCTATATGTTCATATTAGTCCTTTCCCATAAGACCACACTAAATCAGAGGGGATAATGCTTTTTAAGTAGTGAGTTATTACAACATCTTAGCTTGACATGACTGTGACAACTCGAGCTGATGCCAGATAATTGCTCTTGTGCTCACCATTTAATGAACATAATTACAACGTTCTTCTGTGTTCACAATGTGATTAATTGTTACAACATTTCTTTGTTGGGTTGCGACAAATTACCCTCTCAAACTACCATTGCCATTTTCACATCAGGCAATCATGAAGTATGCAAGCAGGCACTCATGAAGACAGCTTAAAGCCACTCGAGAGACATGTTGGGATTATTGAAAGGCGGAAGAAGTTAAGGACTCGCCAATCAATCAATTATAATCATTGGTGAATGGTGTTTAAAGCTATTATTTTAGCTATATAGACGGAGGGGGGGGGGTCACATGAGAGATATATTCTGCAAAAGCAAAATGTCAGTTATCTATTAATCTGCATATTATACATGCACAACAAAGTAAATAAAAAAAACATACAGTTAGTGCACATATAGCTACAAATGCCTCAGAAATCCTTGTGACTTCTACAACACCTGTCAGAAAAATCATGTCCACGGAAGTCAAACTGAATAAGTTTTGATCCGTTTCTCAGGCTTCTGTTTGGGGGCAATTAGCTTGGGCATATTTCACAGACGACCTAATTGAGACGCTGTCACCCACTTAAGCAAGGCTTGTCTTAAGAGCATTTGCTTAATAAGCCATGGCCTAATGCAATAAGGTGCCTATTCAATCAGCCATGACAAAGTCTAATTTATGCCTGGCCAAATGAGCAAAAGGAAGGAGTCATGGGACTGAGTAATGATTGTCACAACTGGAAAGGATGATTAAAAAAAAAGAATGAGTCTAAGGCAAGGGAACCTGTCCCACCTAAAAACAGTTATTATACTGAATGATAAGAAGCGCGTTCAGGGTGCCCTCCTGCTGAGAGCGATTCTTTTTCTGGCTTTGCACCTACACGCGCACATACTCATGTATTTATGTGCACAAACACAGTTTCATGTTCACACATACAGTACACACAACCCACAGCGCTTCTGCGTGATTGATTCAGCCGAGCATCAGATCGCTCACTGTGACAAATAGCTGGCTGACAGCCGAATACGAAAAAAGCCCACACCCTAACACCTAACCTGTGAGGGGGACTAGGGGGCAAGGGAGGGGGCTGACCTAGCAGCAGGCCGCCACAGCTGTCTCCATCATACCACCTATTCATTCTCTCTTTGCCTTTTTCTGCCCCTGTCTGAATCACTTATTTCGCCAGACTTTCTCCCCTCTGACTCGTTTTAGGTTGTCTTTCTTACTTTTTTACCTTTTCTCTGCCACTTCCGCGCCTTCGTCAGTATCTCTGTAAGGTATTCCGTCACTCCCTCTTTCTCTCGCTGCTTTGCGGGGAGTGATAGATTCCCCCTCAGTTCATTTATCCTGGAAGCAGAGGAGACGGCAGTGTGATGTGATCCATCTCGCCGGCGATGGAGGGAGCGCGGCGTCCCTGATCACAGGCCCTATCAATCTCACTCATAGGGGCCGGATCAGCGCTGCTGTCAGACGGCAGACACACATGGCCTGTTTGAATGGTTAGGACTTCCTACTGTATCGCGTGCACAAGCTCTCGCTGGGGATGTACCTGCAGCTAAGACAGGGAGGATGTTGCCGTTTTTGGACTCCAGGGACAGAGAAGCTTTAATATTCCCTTCCCAGAAGTAACTACAGGTAGTCCTCGGTTTACGGCGGACTTGCTTTACGGCGTTTCGCGTATACGGCCGTCGCGCCCCAGTGACGTCATCAACCCTCGCAG
>JARVLU010001073.1:8831217-8841531 GCA_031762415.1 Simpsonichthys santanae | reverse complement strand
ATAGATTTTCCTTGGACAATCAACAATAGACAATCATAAGAGAGAAATACAGATTTTTTTTTTTCAAACAAGTTAAAACAAAGATGTCAAAAGTTGCTAAAACAGATAGATTATAAGGCAGATGTAGAAAATCAAGAACAGGAACATGTCAGCATTGGTTTATTTACCATCTTATAACTATATTCTGTTGTCTTCAAAATATCCGAGTTTTATGCCGTAAGAACAATCGCAGCCAATCGATGTGTAATATTATGATGTTAATTTGATGATCTCTTAAATAAATGATTCCATTTAATGATGGATCAAATATAAAAATGTCTCATTTCACTGTCATTTCATCTTGGTCACATGGAAGAAATATGTTTAATCCAAAAAAAGAAGTGAACCCGTTTGTAAATCAATAATTATTATTCTGAGACTCGAACGAGTCCTGTATGATTATTGAAAGGTGAAAGGTATTAACAGCCTATTCTCCTACACAGGTTACAAGCCTACCTCTGAAACAGTCCAGGTGTGGTGTTAAAATGTAAATGAAACGTTGAAATGATGAAACTGACTCGTTTTAAAATGAGGTCCGTGTCAGAACTAAGAGAGACTACAACCAGCTGGATTCCACAAATTACCTACACCGCTCTCAAAGACATTAATAATGACGAACAGTTTGTCTCTTCCATCCTGCATCGAGTTAACCCACATAAGGCTCCTGGTCCTGACAGGCTCTGAGGTAGAGTGCTGAAGGAGAGCTCTACACAGCTAACTGGACCCCTCACTAAACTGTTCCAGAAGCTACTGGATTCTGGTTGTGTTCCCAATCAGTGGAGGGAATCCCACATTGTTCCAATCCCCAAGAAGACACAAGCCAAAGACCTAAAGGATTACATACCAGTGGCATTAACATCAGTTTTGAGCAAATGTATGGAGAGAGTGGTGCGTGAGCAGCTGGCTGACATGGTGGCTGACAAACTGGATCCATTACAATTGGCCTACAAACCAAGGTGTGGTGTGGAGGATGCAAGCCTTAAACTTTTGGACATGGTCGCAAAAAATCTAGACTCTGTCCACCTTCACACTAGGATTTTATTCATGGACCTATCTCCTGCCTTTGACACTGTGAATATTAATAACCTGCTGCAGTATTTGTCCGATCTTCAGGTTCATTTAAGCTTGATTTTATGGACTCAGTGCTTTTTATTGGACAGAAGAAAACAAGTGTTTTTAAATGGTTTGAAGTCACACAAAGTGATCTTAAATACAGGTAGTCCTCGGTTTATGGCGGACTTGGTTTACGGCGTTTCTCGTATACGGCCGTCGCCCCCTAGTGACGTCATCACCCCTCGCGGACTTTTTTTTGCAGCATTTTGTTTTTTTGTTTTTCGTTTTTTTTAGGGTATTTTGTTAGCTAACTGCTTGGAAACACATTAAAACACATTTAGAAATATTAATACGGCCGTTAGAAGTTGTTTTACATTGAAAAAACGTGTTTAAAAAGACGTTACCTATCGCCGTGTAGTTTCGGGTTTGTTTTAAGGCCGAAAATCCGCGGATACGGCCGCGGATACGGCCGCGGATACGGCCGCGGATATGGCCGCGGATACGGCCGCGGATACGGCCGCGGATACGGCCGGAATTGGTATACGGCTGAATCGGATTACGGCCAAGCCGTTAGAACGGATCTCGGCAGTATACCAGGGACCACCTGTATATATATATATACAGTATATATATATGTGTGGGATTTAAACCTTTTCCACATTCTAGCAATATTCAAAACAATGTTTTTCAACTCTAAACGCTCTAAAAGAGCACAGAATGTCATGATTTCAGTTCCCGGCTTCTTCTGCTCTCAGCAACCTGCAAGCACTCTTGGCTATGTCCACTCCGTTCTGCATGGAGAACAGCTGATCAGCTGCAGCAGGATGCTTATCCTGCAGTCTGGGCTGCACAAAGGTGCAGCAGGTGCTAAATAATTTAAAATAGTTCATTTTAAATAAAAATTCCATGCTGATCATGCAGCTCAACCATCAATCAGCCAGTTGTGTCATGTCCAATCTTATTTTGAAAAACCAAGACAGAGAGAGACCGTGATAAGCGAACCGCTATGTACCGAGGGATTACTGTAATATAATTACTTCTTTTTTTTTTTTTTTTTTTCAGGATTTTTTTTTTAATCAGCATCTTGAATTAGAGTATGGAGATGCACAACAGCAGCATTTGTTAACATTTGCCACGTGTGTTTACTCAAATATGTATTCCTCCAGCGTAGAAACAGCACCCCTGACACTCCGCCCGAATCCCTCCAGCTCTCTCCCGTCTACCTGGGAATCTAATTTCAATTGACTGCCAGACAGAGGAGGTTTGAGGTTAGAAGCATACAGTAAAGGGGCTGGGCAAGGCTGCCTAAGAGGGGTGCGCAGGTTCAAATTGTTTTCTATAAGTCACCTCTATGGGGGATTTGTGTTTATCCCTGGCCATTGATTTGTTGCTGGGGTGCATTGGGTAAGGAGGGGGGGGGGGGGGGTGGAGGTGGAGGGAAGGAAGGTGGACCAAAGAGAGGAATCAGAGAAAGGTTGCCAGAGAAGCTTCATCCTCCTCCTCCTGGACCTCGAGAATGACGAGGGAGGGGTAGAATGGAAAAAAATGCATTGTTCCAACGCACTTTTAAAGTGTAAAAAAAATTGAGGACTTGGCTACAATTTAAATACAGTAAAGGGGAATCTTGTAACTACATCATGGTTTTTACTTCAAGGACATGCAACATAGTCATAGTAGAGTCAGAAGCATAAGGTATGAGGGTGAAGACTAATGCAGGTGGCAGATTTCAGACAGTGAAATTAGGTTTTTAACAGAAACTTCAGAAAAGAAGAAAGAACTAAAGTAAACTGACATAAGAACTGAATAAACAGGTCAAATAATTGTACGTTATTGTTCATGGGATTGTTTTGTATTGTGTTTTTTTTAAATGAACAAATAAACTAAACTAAACTAAACTAAACAACAACCTTAATAAATGCATATCGTCCACCGCCTTTCATGCCAGAGGTTTAATGTCTTATATAAAGTAATGATCAGTTAGTGCTTATATTAAGTTGGGAATAACTCTCAGCTACTACTCCAACAATTTTTAGAGCAATATTTGTAAAAATCACTGAGTTATAGATGTTTTTGTGTAGGATAAGAATGACTAACTGTGGTCGCTATCTTAATATGGGTTGACTCAAAATCCAAAGAAAAGCCAGATTATTATTTATTTTTTAAAACATCTGGACTTCTATTCTGAAGCTGAAGATGTTTTGCTTCCCATCCAGGAGACTTTTATAATTAAAAAATGTCTGGAGTGTGTGTAGTTCCAAGCTCTTATAAATCTGCATGAGAAGGCTGGTTGTGTTTCTCAGCTGCAGGTTAGGCTGGAACTACTCGCCCCGCACAGTGGAGGCTTAGGCTCTTTCCTGGCTCACAGATGTTTTGCTCACCTGCATGAAGGGGTGGAGTGGAGCTGACTGGGAGTCCGGCCTGATGGTGCATTGTAGGATTTTGAAAGTTGAAATCTGAGATCTCCTCCTCTGTTTAATGTTTTTCTCGTTGAACATAAATGGCTTCCTTCAGCCTCCTCTCAAACCACCTGGTTTGCTGGCCACAGACACGGAGACCTTCTTTGATGCATTTCTGTGTTCTGTCTCCAAACCTGTGGCTAACTGGGCTTCTATTAATTCAGAAAAATAAATCCATAAAAACACATTGTGGAACAGAACAGGAAGAAGAGCAAACACAAAAACATTGTCATCCCATATGTTGCTGGAGTATCTGGAAAAAGCTCAGAAGGATTTTCTCCAAACACAACGTCCTGGAACATTTTAAAGCTAACAGAACCCTCAGACAGATGCTGGTCCATCCCAAGGACAGAACCCCCAAACTCAAACTGAGCAGTGTGCAGTGACATGCAGTCAGGGGCACTGAGGGAGGTGTCTCACCTGTCATCATGATGAGTAAAATACTAACAATGATAAGAAAAAATGCATTTGACCACTTGACTGTTCTATAAAACTATTATCTGAATTATTTCAACACTTCAGTTGTCAAAATCGCAGAACTTACACTTTGCCTGTTCAAACGATGCAGGTGAGGCAGTGTAGTGCTCTGGTTCTGGTTGTGCTGTGTCGTGTACAATATATGAAGTCGGCAGTTGCACATGCCCATTGCTGTCTGTCTTTGTAACACCACTATACATGTTTGATTACACATATGCTGCAATATGCATATAATATATTGAATAAATGTGTGTGACATATTTCTTTTTCCTAGTTGGTAAGGTGAGGCAGAAAGTACCTTGCCTCACCAATAGGGGGCAGTGCTGCCCCATAAGGACAACGGAATGTCGCTGTGCGTTCTTCTGCTATGCAGAGGGGCAGGAGTGTAAGATCATATCTCAAAACTAAAAGATTTTTCTAAACTCATTACAATTTTTCCAAACTCAGTCATCTTAAAATAAAGGTAAGATAATATGTTTCTTTATTTAAAAATAGAGGAGTATGGAGTTTATTATTAAAACGTAATTAGATGTATTTTTAAAAGTGGGTGAAATGGCTAAATTAAAATACAAGCTTCTATTTTGGGTTCATATATGTGATCCAGATGTGTCAGTGCCTCACCTGTCACAACCCTCACCGCACACCACTAGCGGTGTGGTGTCTGCATTTCAGTGCAGTGAGGAATGTCCAGACCTCTATATTAGAGAAATTACACAACCTCTCCACAGACGCATGGCTCAACACTAGAAGACCAGCTGTTCAAGACAAGACTCTGTGGTCTGCATCAAAAACCTACAATACCTGTACAGCATCAGGCCTGACTCCCAGTCAGTTCCACTCCAGGTACATATATACTGTATGTACTTTGTATGTACTATATACTGTATATGCAGACCAACAGATGTCATGCTTATTATGTTAAACTGAACATTTTGGCATCAATCCCACACTGTGGTATTATTTTTATTTATTTTTTCTATTTGTCTATTCTGTTTCTTCTACAATATGGGATATGTATTAATGGGTGGGGAGTGGGGATTTCTCTTTCCTAGGATCGTTGTATCAAGCTCTTGTCTTTCTCTTTCTGTAGTTCTCATCTCATAACGCTGCTTTAGAGCTCACACTATCATTTGCTTGTTTCAGTTTCACTTATTGCCTTAATCACCGCTGAGCACATCTAATCCAAATGATGAGAGACAAATGAAAAACAAATACAATCAAGATTCTGTCTTATTACCCAGGTCGTCTCATCCAACCCAGCACTTTCTGGTAGACAATGCAAGATCTTCATGTTTACTGCAATGTGCTGATGGAGAGAGGCTGCAGAACGTGTAAATACAGGTTTACATATGCACACAGTGTTAACAGTGATTTGTATTGCGGTAAAGAGATATGACGACTACAATGCGATTAGGTCAATCACTAAAGTAAAGAGAAGAGCATGAGAATTCAAACAAAAAATGGGTTGAAACCATCTGTACAGATGTTTAAATAAGAAAAGTAAAATAACTGCAGCCTGGATGCAAGTGAAAATGCTAAAACGTAATCATTTTAAAATAAATCAAATTAATAAAGTAAAATTCTACAATAGTTAATTCCAAAGGACGGTTTATTTTCTACCTTACAAAAAAAAAAAAAAAAAAAGGATTGTAAAAAGGCGTCCCACACCAAAATCAACAGCATCGTTTTTAAACAGCAGCAATCATACTTCAAAGCTCGGCTGCTGCGAAGTTACAGCACATTTCTAAAAAAAAAAAAAAATATTCTGCCGTATGCTTGATCGGTCATGCATGTTGTGGATATCAACTAGTGTGTATTCATTTGTGTTTGTTTAGTTCGGGGAGCAAACCTCAGCCTGACAGTCATGTTGAGGGGCCTGCTCGCTTCGCCCATAAACAAGTCGGGTCCAAATTAGCAGCTCAGAAAGCCTGTGGCCTTGAGTGCCGCTGTCCTACCCCCCAGCTACATTATTGAGCAATGCTAATGATCCAGAGTCCACTCATTTACTCTCTCTTCAACACACTTTCACTGGCTCTCAAATCAGTTTTTGCCTGGCAGAAGTTACAGCGAGCGTTATCATTTTAGACTTCACTCCTCTGCCTAAAAAAATAAAAAATAAATCCAAGGAAAAAAGCACATACCCAGTGGGAGCGGGTCTCGTCGCTCTGACTCTTGCTGACTCTCTCTCTCAAGGTTTTGGTAAGCAACGCTGCTCTTCCAGGTTTTAATAAGCAGTGGAGCTTGTGTGTGTGTATTTTTTTTTCCACGAGTATAACAGTGAACTAGTGGCAAGAAACTCTCACCTCGTCTTCTACCGCTGCCGCACCACTGTTTACTCTGGCAAATCCTGAACGAGGCCGCGGTGCTCCGACGAGAGCGCCGCTCCTGTTAATTGGTCATTAAAAGCAGTGGTTTGTGGGCCTCACTAAATCTTTAAACAGGCCATGAAATAATAAGAGGCGAGGTTTGTCACCGCTGTTCGCTCCCCAGAGCAAGCAGGGAGGCAGAGAGGAGGAAGAGAGAGGAGCAGGACTCGGCTTTTGATCATTATCTGTGGAATTAGCATGACTGATAATAATTGCTCTGTTCATTTCAGGCCTTGTAAATACATCACGGTTGTGGGGCGGCGTGTCGGCAGATGAAAGGAGGTTGTCATTGATGTGTGAGGGCGTAGAGAGAGGTGGGCTGGAGGGGCAGGTTGTGGCAGTAATAATGATTAGTGAGAATTTTTTAAAAGTGTTGTTAGACACGGGTTCAGACAGCGGTGGCCTAATATTCCTCACTGTGAACTTTTGGTGCGTACTTATTTGACGATGGCTCGTGAAATATGTTACACTTTGCTATTTGAGAAGGAACAAATTCTGAGGACTGATGATGAACTTGCGCAACACTTTTTTCCATTTCTTACCAGTTACCGTAGCCCCTCGTTTATCGCGGGTGTTAGATTACAAACCGCCTCGCAATAAGTGAAAAACCATAAAGTAGCTGTATTATTTTAGTAATTATATATATTTTAAGGCTTTAGAAGCCCTTCCCACACTCCTAAAATGTTCTAAAGTCGTAAACCTACGTCATTTTTACAACATACGTACAGTACTGTGTATGTAGCTACTAAATTTTACGTACCTGGCTCTGCAGAGCAGCAGCGGCTCAGTTCCCGTCTGACCCGAGAGATGAAAAAAATACCGGTCGGATCTGGATGGAGCGCCGGACCTATGGCGGTGTGTCCCTGCTTGTAAATCCTTGTGGGCCGGCTAGATCTCTAAGGTTCACCACCGTGTCTGGGGTCTGGTTCGGTGGGTTCCATGTGGCTCTGCATCTGCTGGGCACCGAAGTCACTGTAATAAGCACCTTTTTTTTTTTTTTTTCAATCAGATCAAAACTTTACCTCTAGTATTTCAGCTGAAGGAAACGGTGCTTCTGGGCCGGGCCCTGTTGGCTTCTGGGAACTGTGGTCTTATGGACGAGAATACAGTAGAGGCTTACTGAGAGAAAACTACAAAATGGTGGCACCTGTCTGAAGTATTTTATTTTTTCTTAACTTTTTACTGTACAGTTCTGTATTCAGTACTGTCCCAATCATGTGAGTAATATTAAAGTTGACAATCATACGTCCAGTACATTTCTTTGTGCATTGACAAACCGTGATATAGCGAGTTTGCAAAAGTCAAACTGCAAAGTAGCGAGGGACCGCTGTGCATCTGCTTCAAACGTTCAAACAGGATGAAGACAACAGGTGTCAAAGTCCAGCCACAGGACCTCACACACAAAACCACAGTGTGTATCATAAGCCCTAAGCCCTGTGAGAGTAATGATTCTGTTATACTTGCATGGCTTCTCATATATTGATTCGGACCGGGAGGAGGTGCCTCCCGGAGGGGCCCCATTCCTCGGGTCCCCGGCCAGTCCTGTTGTGCACAGCCTGCGCGTGTGCAAAACACCAGGACTCTGTGTGTAAACTGACTGTGTGAGTGGGAAAAGGGGAGAAATTTAAAAAAAAAAAAAAGAAAACAGAAAATAATTGAAATCAAACTTGAAAATGTACACACAAGTACGTGCACGCTCACGCATGATGTGATGGTGGCGCGCACACTAATTGTTGGGGTATCAGTTCAAGCTGTCTATAACGGTGCAGTGGCGTGTGAAGGAACAGGCATGACCCAGACTGTCCATGCTGTAGAGTGTGTGTGCGTGTGCGTGTGGTTCCTCGCAACCATGCAAGTGCACCAAAAGACCCAAGAAAGCCTGATCGCCGACCTGTCTGACCTTTCCCTCCTTCTGTCTGCATGTGCTCCGCCAACACCCCCCTCCCCCGCTCATCCCCTCTCCTCACTGGTCCTCTCAAAACCTCCCATTATTTCCAGTCCTCCCCTCCATTGTCTCAGCTGAGAATACAGGGATGAGGAACCGGTGAAAGAGGGATGCTGATGCAGAGAACCGTCTGCTGCAGGCTCATCAAACCACCAAATACATAATGAAATAAATAAATAAAGTGTTGATGCAACCTTCTAAAAAGGTGAAACTCCAAAGTGTAAAAGTCCATTTAGAACCAGTGCCGTTCCATTTTTTTTTTGTTTTGTTTTAATTGAAAACAAATTCACACTTTAATTTGAATTAGCATAATTCTTTGCCTTTTTGTTTAATGCACAGAGACCTTGAGTGGTTTTTCATTTTTAATGCATCCCTTTTAGAAGTTCTCCGTTTTTATTTGTGGGGGGAAAAAAAAAGTTGAAAAACAAAAAAGTCATCTTTCATTCATTTCTCTCCAATCTGCTGTTTTCATTGCAGCAACTAGTTTGCTGTATCTTTTGCATCTCATCCATCATGTTTAGCTTCTGTTGTTTTTTATGTTTTTTTTTAGAGCAATGCATTGACAATAGATCTCACTTACAAGAAACAAGGCTTAAATGTGTCCTGTTGCTGCTCTGACTGCTGTGTTTTAAGTGAAATGAACATGTGCAGGTAAAACATGATTCTCACACTGAAGAAACATTTGACTTATGAAGTGATATTTTTAAATTGGTCCTGGAAATTCTGCTGACAAGTCAACCAGGTTTTGGCTGCCATCTGCAGGTTGCTGTGAGTATTACTGCCAGAAGCCTCACATATAATTTAAAAGCCCTGGAGCTAAACATGGTGATTGTTCTTTCAAGAAAATTAGACATCCCCACCTCTAATCTCTTTTAATTTTGTTCAAGGATCTGTCGAAGCCATAACCTTAAGAATTACATTATATTTGATTATTAAATGTGGCATGTTTACATAAATGCACATCAGCAGCTTGGGTTTTTACAGATTTATTCGCTTGTTAATCATTTTCCTTAAAAGCATGAATAGTTTATGTCTGCTGAATTAGTGACAAAACTGTCGTAATTTAACTGCGTGAGAACCAAAAACTCAAACAACAGCTGGTTTCCTACAACGAGTCGTTACATTTCCAGGTACATTTCAGACTAATTCAGCCAAATGTACTGTTGGTATGGTTATGAACATGTTTTTTTATGTGCAAATCTATCCTGTGGATTACATACAGTGAAGAGAGGTCTCCTCCAAATCATGCTCTGAACCCTCGGGGAGTTGTGGTATTAAATAAGACCTACATTTGGAGCATTAGTGGAATTCAATATGTGCAATGTAATTATTCTGCTCAATAAGCCACTGGAGGAGGATATCCCATTTACTACAAGCTCTAAAGCAGGTAGATTCAGGTGATATTTTATGTTCACATAATATCAAACCACTTGCTCATAGAAAACAGGGAAAGTATATTTATAACCAGATTTCTTTAGTAAAAAAATAAACAGCTAGGAAAGTTTGCAGTTCATGTATTTCTGGGTTATTGGCAAACTGCTGAAGAACATTTTTTAAGTTACTGTTACGTAAAAATAATTGTACTTCTGGTGTCATCAACAAGTTCAGCAAATCATCAATTAAAAAGATCTGGATTTTGTTCCATCCATCCATTATCTTTTGTTTTACCTGCTTCTTCCTGTTTGGGTTGCAGGGGTCACTGGTGCCCAGAGGCGGGAGACGCTCTGGACAGGTCTCCAGTCCATCACAGGGACACGTGGAGACAAATGAGACAACCATTCACTCTCTCTCACTCCTTAGTTACCAGTCAGTCTACAATGCATGGTTTTGGTCTGTTGGAGGAAACTGGAGTACCCAGAGAAAACTCATGCATGCACGGAGAGAACAAGCAAACTCCATCCAGAAAGCCTTACATCTGGTGACAGTGTGTGTGTGTGTGTGTGTGTGTGTGTGTGTGTGTGTGTGTGTGTGTGTGTGT
>JARVLU010001073.1:8809255-8827696 GCA_031762415.1 Simpsonichthys santanae | reverse complement strand
TCTTGAAAATGAGTTCTCGTGGCTCAATGAGACTAACCTGGATAAATAAAGGTTAAATGAAAAAAAAATGAAAAAAAAAAAATCAACATCTTGATGTTAAATACAAAAAGGCGACGGTTTGAATTATCTTTCAAACACAAACTTGTCCTCACAGAGCATGAAACATGTTTTTGTTGTTTTGTTTTGTTTATTTCATTGAGGCAGACCAACACCAACACTAATTACAAAATAAAAAAAAAAAAATAAAAAAAAGTCCATCTCTGGTCAAACAATAATTATGTTGTCTAGTGCAGACATTAAAGTCGATCAGATCCCAGGCCAATTTCCTTGAAAAAAAAATGAGGAAGTTGATGTTCATGCACACATTGGCACGCAGCACACACTCACAGTACCCCAAAAACAAAAACAAACGCATGCACTTTCACACACACACACACACACACAAACACACGCAGCATTTTCAAAGTCATAAAACGAGGGGACTTCAAATGCAGCTATTTGTTTGGGGCCTGTTGTCGTGGGAATAGGCTGCGCGACTGTGCTGCTTCATTAGAATTCCTTTCAAGTCGTGGAGTGCGGCCTCCCTGTGTTCCTCTCCCCATATTCCCTGACCCCAACGCATCTCCGTGGGGCTGAGGTAGGGCGGGGCACTGAGAGACGGATAGGGTTTGGGTGTAAAGCACAGTAAATTGCACGGCAAGTACACAAAAACACTCCAATCTGCGGGATAAGGGAGTACGCTGTGTTAAAATCACACAAAGTACTTTGTACACAAAAGCGAAACGCAAAAAACCACTTCTGCAGCAGTTTCACGTTTTCTATTTAACGCCAAAAAGTAACTCGCATGCCACCGAGATCTCTCCACCCAAACGATGTCACCTCGCTGCATCACCCTCTCAGGGATCCAGAGGGGAGGTTCGCCTCAGCAGGTACAGCTCCTCGCTCCGTCGCGGGAGGGACTGCCATGTTGTGTTTTTGCCACCAGAGATGGTCGCAAGAAAACTGTTTGCGTGACGCACCTGGAGCTTTCTGGCACACTAATAATTAGTCCTGTCAGCTGCTGCAAGAGCAGCTCAGTGTTGCTTCAGAATCTTCATAAATACACTGAATTTTAATGCATGAGGTGAGTGAACATTTCAAACTTTAATCTTAGATTATCTGAATGTGTACTTGGATTACTACCCATGCACATAAATTTGATACATCCAGATGCTGCTCCGTCAAATACAACAATGCATTACCATTACCTTAAGAATAAGAAAACAGCAATAAAATTGTTCATCACATACAAAAAAACAGGAAGAGGAGCTTATTTTGTTCAACTGACAGATGCCTTGAAACTTAAAGCTACAATAATTTGATAAAAAATATATTAAAGTGATGATAAATAACATAATCTTTGCAAATTTTAATAAGTACAACACTTCAAATGTTTTCAGCAACAAGGTTAACTTTTTTGTTGTTAAAAGCATATAGAACAATGCAATTTCACCATTCTTAAGGTCTCAAACTATTATCTTTGTGAAATGGAATAAAAAATATATATGATCAAAAAAAGTTCAATCAGGTCATCTGGACGGTTTATTTCCTTTTTATTTATTTATTTATTGTTTTTTTTAAATAGACGTTTCGTCCTCTAAAGGACTTTATCAATCCGAGGAGCCAGATGAAGCAGCATGAAGGACGAAACGTCTCAACAACAAAAAAAATAAGAAACCATCTGAATGACCTGACTGAACTTTGTTGGATTTTTTTTTACCTGGATTATTGAGCATGACTTTGATGTTTAATAAAATAATGTTCTCAAACATTATTTTATTAAAGCAAAAGTTACTTCATCATTATTTGGATTTTAAATACTGCACAAGCAACAGTTATAGTAAGATGATTAAATCAGTTCAAAGAACGATTCATCATTTTTGAGCTGCAAAGTTTTGTGTATTTACAACCTTTATATTTTAAGTATAAAATTGACTTTCAGTTAAAAAAAAAAATAGCCAATTGGCTAACTATTTTTGCAACATAGCCCAAATGAAGCAAAATGAAGATGGACTGTTGTTTTATTTATTCTTATCTTACATTTTTCTTTTTTCTCGGTTCTCAGTTGGACTGAGGTCACTTTGGCAGGCTGGGCTCCCGGACAAGACCCCAGCGGGTGCCAGACTGCAGGGAGAGGGACGCAGAGCTGCTGCCCGTCACAGCCCACTGGTCGCCTGACGGGCCCCAAGGCCTGCCAGACTGACACCAGCCCCAGCCAGGCAGGAGGCAGAGAGGGGGCAAGGGAGGGCGGGGGGGAAGAGGTGCATGGAGGTTGGCATAGCGATCAGTATCCAATGCATTCATTTATTTCTTATAGTGGGATACTGGTGAGGCTGAGAGCACACGACTAGTCAATGAACAAGTTACTCATATCACATGCATTTGGCAGCAACAGTACTTTAATAGACGAGTAAAAAAAAAAAGAAACCTGCTCGATAAAAAAAAAAAAAAAAAAAAAAGCCATGGTTTATGGAGGAGGGTTTGTGATGAAACAGAAGAAAAATAAAAGAAAAACCAGTTGTGTGTCCCAGCATGTGTCTGAGGCTCGGCAACGCTCACAGAGTCAGTCAGGCATGTCCAGAGCACGAGCCAAGCACCTCCACCATGTTCAAGTGGGGCACGCACAAACGCTCACGCGCACTCATACGTGCACATTCCAACACCTGACACACACGCATGACGCTCAGTGACAAACACACGATAATGTAAAACCTCGCTTCACGCCTGTAAATAAAGTTCACGCGAGCTGAAAACAGACTTTTCAACAGTAGGTTTTCTCTCCCCCCCCCACTCTTTTCACAGCTCCTTAAAATGTCAAACATCTCTGCGTTGACACATAGAAGTTTCTAAAAACGGCCCCGTTCGGATGTAAACACAGATTATGCACTGGTAAAAAAAAAAAATTGTCATGCGTTGTCATTGAGCCAACCGAGCAGCTAGCACGGCCTTAATTGAACCACTCTTGCTCTGGAGCACCGACCGTTGCAGCACGTAGCCTGAAAAGGTACGAGTTTTACACTTAACGCGTTAAAAACACTTTTTATATATTGTTTTTAATTTTTAATAAAGCACACATTGACCAAACAGCAAACAATCTTGCACACGGAATCAACCTGTGGCTGACGGAAGCGGACTAAGTCTTGTCAAGGAGCAATCCATGTTCAACAACTGAGCAGTCTGTGTAACTTTGCAATTAAACAGTAAACTAATCAATGTGTATATGTGTTTGCGTGTGTGCGCATCTGTGTGTTGGTGGGCCTCTGGGGCCCGTCCTAATGAGCTATCTGTGTGCATTTCTAACAAGAGCTCGGTGCAGCGCCCACGGCACTGTCATCCTGGGCCGCGGCTGACCTTGCTCGCTGCTAGGCTCTGTCGTTTGCTATATTTATGGCACCGACACCACCTTGCTGTGGGTTTGTGCGTGAGCATGTACCTCCACCGGTGTGTGTGCTTTTGTGAGGGTGGGAGTGCAGGGGGCTCACTCAGGAAGCAAATACTGTGTATATCAGCATAATGAATCAAGTGGCAGAGAGAGAGAGGGAGGAAAATGCAAAAAGGGAGAAAGGAGAGGGGGGGGAGGGAGGAGTGGATGGAGAAAGCCATTTCCCCTCTGCTGTTTCTCTCCTCCCGGCGAGCAACCCCTGTGGCGTCTATTTCCTCCATTCGCCTTTCCTCACCCCTATTGTTCTTCTTCGTATCCCTTTGCTTCGCTGGGTTTGACCAGATTGATGCAACATTAACAAAATGGCATAAAGACACCTGCACCTCGAACATGCAGCATCAACGTTTCAAACGAGATTTAAAAAAAAAAATAACCGGTAAAACACGACAGAATGTTTGGCTGCACCAGCGCATTTGAACCTTCTTGCATGTGTTCATGCAACACTGCGAGTTTGGTATCAAGCCAGCTGAATCACCAACAGAATAATAATAATGCAAGTGCATGAAATCATCCCCCCCCCCCCCCCCTTCGCCTGTTCATTTCTGGGCAGGGGAAACAGGCCACTGTGCACACTCACATGCACACATTTGGAAACATACATGGGCTCAGTATGCAAAGCTCTCCTGTGCTGGGTTAAGGAAAAGGGGCATGCTGCTGTGAATACTCATCTGAGCCGTGCAGAGGAAGCTGTGTGTATCCCCCCATAACCTCGGGGCGAGGGGTGGAGGAGGGCACTCAATTTGCACGGGACACACATACACAAGTGAAAACACACATTTGAAAACTCAATGGGAGACAAACAGGGGAGTCAGACACGTGCAAACCAACACACACGCATTTTTGCAAACGCAAGGCGGTAAGCTAAAGAGCACCACGAGGAGGGGGGGGGGGGGGTGCCATGACCAAAAGTAAAGTTTTAATTCGGTCCTCGGGGACACTGCTTACTCATCCAACTCCCCCAAGGACCGACTCCCTCTGAAATCTATTCAAATCACATCTCTCCACCGCCTTTTATTGCATTTCTCATATCCCCCCATCACAAAGTGACAAATCACCACACACTTCATAGAACCAACATCACTTTCTCTCCATTTTGGGGGATAGATAGATTTGGGGGATTTTTTTTTAACTTTTAAACTGATTAGAGAAACTCACTTTCTGCTGGAGTTTCCATTACTTTTCATGAGCATTACTGTACACGAGATAGTCCAGAGCCTCCTTCAGCGGCCTGAAACTCCAGGAGTTAGTTTGAGGGGGGGTGGGGAAGGATTATTCATCGAACAAATCTTTTGCAACTTCTGTAACACGCAGATACCTGCTGCAGACGAAAAAAATAAAGTCTCACAAGCACCGTCAAGGTAGCTCGCACGCTTTCCGTCTCCTTCCGAGTGCACATCAAACACTAATTTCGTAGCACGCCACTTCTCAAACATGCGTACACACCAACGTAGGAGCACCCGGTGATTTTCAAGCCCCACACTTCCTGCCAATGTTCTCTCCTCCATCCTCAATAAAGCAGGTGATGGGAGCGTGGAGGTCTAATTAGTTTATGCAGACGTATGAAGCTGGTGGGACAGGCAGCATTGTTATTATTTCCCTGCCACTCCACTGCAGACACACACACACACACACACACACACAAGTGACACTTAAACAACGTTGCTTGCTGCCTCCCCGACCACGCTCATCGAAGAAGGTTGGGGGGGGGTGGACTGGTGGGGAGAAGCTGGATGAGAAAAGGGGTGTCAGGACGAGGAGAACCAATGTGTGAGCCGGAGAAGAGAGGGAGAGGAGCGCCACTTGATATATTCGTAATGTTCCTTAATATTTTCATTTTGATGTAATTTGTGGCCCCGGTTTTTTAAATATCCGCTCTGTAATAATGTTTAATTTCAAGGGTCAGTCTGCCAAGGAGTATATTAAAGCTGATAAAACTCATTTTCCACAGGCCCAATATCGCGCCCAGATCAGGTTAGGAGGCCAGCCTCCCTGAATATTTCATCTTTTATCATGCCGATAATGGGAAGATGACAGAGGCACATTATTACAATGAGAGAATTGCTCATTTTCCTGACGGGGCGGGCTGCCTGGCTGCTTGGCTGCCTGCTTCCCTGACTGCCTGCGTCGACGACTAGCTGGGGCTGCCGAAAGCCAAAGGCTCCGCCGAGTGTTTGTTGCAATAAAAAGCAATTCTTCCCCGGGAGAGGAGAGGTGAGGTGAAGAGAGGAGGTGCAGGGAGGGGATGGAGGTGCAGAGAATGAGAGAAGGGTAAGAAAGTAAGAGAGGAAAGCAACTTTCTTCAACCCCTTCACTTATTTGATTGCGATGAATAATAAATGGCTTGCAGTTGGGGGGTGTAGAGGAGCAGAGCAACAACCGAGTGCGTGCATGTGCATGCTGGTTGTGACGTGTCGGCGAGAGGGGATAGGTGACAATCACAGATTTAAAGTGGGTCTCCAAGTCGAATTAACCCGTTTAATTGAGCCATTAGTAAAGAACAAAGCTGAGGCTGCAGGGTGAGATTGGGGGGGGGGGGTTGGATTTCAGGGGGCTCCAAGTGATCAGCAGTATTGAGAATGGAAGCTGCCCCGTGCACAAATGACTAGCTGGACTGTCTCCGGCGCCAGAGTGCCTTAATAAATGGACCCAATCAAGACAGTTCTGGAGACCACCTGTGTCCCATACAGGTCAGAACCATTAGACCCGCATTAGAGGACCGTGATGGACGCAGGCGCCACTCCAGCCACCCCAATAATGAGGATAATAAGAGTGCCATAATGGCATATTTATAGGCTGGCGAGAAACGAGAAGCCGAACGTTTTCGGTTCATTCAGAAAAAAAGCAGAGAACGAAATGGAAAAACTCAGATTCTCAGACAGGTAGAAGTAAAAAGGTGCGCGGCTTTAGTTAATTCATAACATCGGCAGTCTGCCGTTTCAATTAAAACCATGATTACAGGATTAAATTTGCACATAAAGCTCGTGATAAAAAAATAGCATAAAGCAAGTACACCAGTAGTGATCAGAATAAAATTACTCACAAGAGACCTTGTTATGATGCATTTCCATTTCCTCTGTGCGAGAGATCTGTCACACACCATGTGGGCTTATCTTGGCATTTAATATGTTAATCTGTAATCTTCCCTTTTATTCAACTATTACACGACAGGGACCGCACTGAAGGAATTATTTGGTCTCTGAAGTCCTATGAATGTGATCGTTTAAACTGTCTCATCAGCTTTTGGGCATTTATCACTTTGTACAATTTGATCTGTCTTCCATGAATGCCAGGATCTACTAATATTTTTGTGAGCAACCAAAGCTCCACCAATGCACCAAATAACTTTGATCCTTGCCCCTTCGTTGGACTAAATCTCTGGTTCTGCTTCTCATCTCTGCTATGATCATGGCCAACATAAAGATACGAGTGTTCTTATTTGAAGAACGGCGCGTTCAAATTCCAAAGTGCTTCCAAGTGGCAGAAACAGCCACAGGTGGATGAACATTGACAGACATCTTCAGCGATCTTCTGCTGAACGGCAGCTCATGGGTCTTCGTTAGCTGCATTTGTCTCGTTGACTTTGTGAGGATTCACTTATCTTAAAAACACACTAGATGTGGTGCGTGACAGCTCGTTGTTCCTTAATCAACTCGCCTGATTAAGGGAAAGGTTAAATTTGGTGATTACTTATCAGGTAGAACTGAAGGTGGTGGAGAGGTGATTATCATGATGATGATATTATAGCAAACTCACTGTTGCCGGCTTCTACAAAAGGAATGGAAACTAAAGTGGAGCGGGACCGGTTCTTTGGTTTAATAGATTTTCTTCCACCGGTTACAGACTGAAGCGCTCAAGGAAAGAACTGCATTTCCGCAGAAGAATCCACCCATCGCACCCTGCAAATAGGTGTCAGACGCTGTGGGTGCATCCCTGTGGAGAGGAAGAGGAAGTGATGAGTACCCCAAAAGGAAACCAGAGGTCAGCAGTGGTCAGTGTGGCAGCCAAAAACTCCAGGGAAGAGTAAAAAAAAAATTAAATAAAAATCTGGCACAGGGTCGAAAGGGGTGAGCGTGAAGTATTAAGCTGGGTCGGGGTGGGGGTTAAGGGGAGTGGGTGATGGTGGGTACCAGACTGGGGCACCTCGGGGGACTTTTTGGGAGGAAGAGCCATGCACCATGTCTCCTGCTACCAACCGTTGTTCCCTCATTTGATTGTGAAGCCATGAATAATGCATGGCGGATGGGACTGAAGGAGGGGAAAGGATGAAGGGGTGGGGTTGGGTATGGGAGGCGGGGGGGGGACCTCAACCTTAAAGGAGCCCTGCCACAGTGGGAGTCATTACTGATGAACAACCACACTGATGAGCCACAGAGTGAGGGAGGGATGGGAGAACGAGAGAAAACAGACGAGAGACGAGTGGAGGAGAAAAAAACAAACAAGATGTTTAAAAAAGACAGAAGGAAGCGCGTGAAATCAGGCCTCACAAGTATTTCAAGAACGCCGCTGTTGTGTGTGAAATGTGTTGTTGTTTTCATATGTTCGTTTATTTATTCGTAATTTAATCCTGGAAAACACGTCACGTTTCTTTCCCTTTTGTATTTGGCGTTGTGATGCTTTGTAACAACTTTTAACAGTGCAAAGGAGTAAAAAAAACTAATTGGTACTGATGGTACTACAGTTTAAGATAAAAACAACTCAATGCATATGGAAGCTTGTTATAATAATTTGAATAAAACACTAATAACTAACCATGTAATCACCAGCAAACTGTTTATTTCCACTTTGTGAGTGAGCCGTTTGCGGAATTCAGTTTGGTTTGGTGGGCTCCTCAGACTGAAGAAGTCCTCTGGATGAAGAACGAAACGTCTCAGCACCAAAAGAAACCCTCCAGATGACCTGACTGAACATTGTTGGATTTATACCTGGATTAATAATAATGAACTTTGATGACTAATAACTAATGCAGCAAAGTTCACTCAGGGCATTTGGATAGTTTTCTTTTTTGTTGAGATGTTTCGTCCTTCATCCAAATGACTTAATTAGTCTGAGGAGCCACAACAAACTCGGTTCCACAAGCAGCACACTCTCAGAGTGGGCCAACCAGTTTGATGGTGATAAGATGGTGTCTGGAGTCTGCCCTCTCCCCCGTTGACTCGTCTGAGGCAGCCAAAGTGGTTCAAAACATCAAAGTTCATGCTCAATAATCCTGGTAAAAAAATAAAATAAATAAAACAAAGTTGGTCAGGTCATCTGGACGGTTAATTATTTATTTTTTTATTTTTTTATTTTTTACATTTTGTCCTTCATCTGAAGGACTTTGGCTGCGTCAGAGGAGTCGACGGGGGAGAGGGCGGGCCCCAGAAACTATCTTATCACCATTAAACTGGTTGGTTCACTATGGCAGTGTGCTGCTTGTGTGGGATTGAGTTTGTTGTGGCTCCTCAGACTGATGAAGTGTTTGGATGAAGCACAAAACATCTCAAAAAAAAAAAAAAAAAAAAAAAAAAAAAGAAACCAACCCGATGACCTAGAACTTTGTTGGATTTTTATCACCGGATTATTGAGCATGAAATCATTTTCAACCACATATTAATTCAATCCATGCAAAACATGGTGGATTTAAAGAGTCTGTTTACATTTTTAATAAAAAATTTTACATGTTTTCATATTTGGCATCTATGAGGCCAAACAACTTCTTGACTTTGGTCGTTGGCAAAAAGTTAAATAAGATTTGAAAAAGAAACTCCTACTTTTAAATCCATAGAAACACAATTTCTTTCCACATGTGCAAGTTGGTGGAACAGGAGGTGGGTGTGTGTGAGAGGGAAATGAGCAGAGCCATCCTGCAGTATTGCTGCTCCTAGCGATGTGCGAGTGTGTCTGTGCAGGTGTCTGAGATCGTGTGTGTGTGTGTGTGTGTGTGTGTTCGAGACTCGTTCCAGTGGCAGCAGCTAAGGCGCTGTAGCAGCACGAGGCGTTATCACTCATTTTGATTCTGTATTACAGCATGACGGATGGGCCCCCGCGGGCCGGCGAGCGTCGCCGCACGCTTATTACCGCAGCTCTTAAGTGGGAGTTGATTTAGCTTAAATAGGTTGTTTCATAAGGAGAAGACACCAGTGCTGTCATCACTGCTCTGCTACTCACTACAGCAAACCACCACTCTAATTGAATAATGCCTTCTCTACATACCTATTAGAGTGCTTAGGTACAGCCTGTGCCCCAATAATTGCTTATACAACCTGGCTAATTTGGCCTTCACCCCCTGCATGCACTCACAGGCACATGGATGAGCACGTGCACACACAAGCCTTCTTTCCCCAGTGAATAATATGCATGTGTGTGATAAAATCCACAGTATGGGTGAGTTTGCTATTTTACCATATTCAGTGGTTGAAAATCTTTAGTGTGGCTCCAGTGAATTAAAAAGAACAAAAGAAAAAAGTTCAATATTTGAGTCATAAATTCAGGATTTGAGACCGCACGTCTAATTTGATATTCCTTTAACCTGAATCAAATGGAATCACTGTATTCTGAATGTTATAAAAGTGCAAATAGACCTACACCGTGAAGAATAGGGGTTTTATTAGCATATCACAGGGAAATATTTGAGAATGCGTGTTCCAATAAAGTTGTTTAAGCGTGGAGGTGTTTACAATGGGAGGAGGCGTGGATAAAGGCTTTTCGATTTACAAAATGTTGATCCGTTTCCCCCGTCTCTGTTGGCTGTCAGAGATTATTGCTGATGCAACGGTGCAATGGCATGTGAATTATGCGCCACTACGGAGTGGAACCAGTGCCAACTCTCTGGAAGTGAACAAGGCAACGTGGATTCTTGCCAGCAACAAGCAACTCCTGGGAAAGCGGGAGTTGGCTGTCAATCATGAACGCGCATCCCATTCTGACCGGGTCCCCACTTTACTCAGTTATAGATGATATTGCACATGTAAAAAAAATAAAATGAAACACAAAGAACACCCAAAGAGGTGATGAGAGTTGGGAGGAAAGAAAATTAAGGGTTTGATCAGTCACTGGGATGTCTTGATTTTTCCCAGGCAGCTGCACTATAGTTGACTCCGATTTGATGAAACCTCATGGACAGCATGGAAATTTCACCAGTTCTTTTGCCTTGGGTGACAAACGATCAGGCTGGAATGAAGTTTGAATCACTGGACAGAATTTAAACTATGCAGAACAGCTATGTCTACTAAATTACAAACCTTCTTCAGGAAGTGCCTGTAATTTAACGTAACTCAGTTTAATCAAGTTATGTGTATTAACATCTACCTGACCAGTTTCTTTTACCCCTGCAACATTTTTCAGTGCATGGAGTCTGAATATCCTGGTCAGGGGTTTTTCAGGGTCTGTTTTGGGTTTTGTTTCCATGTTTCTTGTGGTGCTTGGTTCTTGTGTTTTTCCATCATCAGTTCTGTTTTTCTCAGTCTAACTCAGTCCGCTGTCTTCACCATCAGATAACTTTTTGCAGACGGCAGTGTGGGGAGTTGATGGAGAAGTCTGCAGTGTAGCAGGTGAAGAGGAAGCACAGTTCCCTGCGGGACCCCCATACTGCAGACCAGCCTGTCAGAGACGCAGCCTTGTGGTGTCCAGTGAGGTAATCCAGTGTCCACTGGGACATGTGGTGATCCACTCCTGATAACTCCAGCTTGTCCTGCAGAAGTCCTGGCTGGATGGTGTTGAAAGCACTGGAGAAATCAAAAGAACATGATCCTCACGGTGCTTCCAGGCTTCTTCCAGGTTTCTGGTGATAAGTTTAATTTTGTCACTTTGCATTCCTGGGTACAAATCCGCTGCACAAATGTGATACTGACTGGTGTTTAGGGAGCTGGTGTGTGGAGCACTTCGCTCTCAGATTGCAGGTTTACTTGTGGCTCCTAGAGTTTCCAACAGTAGAGTTGGAGGAAGATCTTTCCGTTATCGGGTTCCATTCTCCAGTTTCTGTCCGTGAGACTGACGCATTGTCTACTTTTAAGATTAAGCTCAAGTCTTTTCTTTTTGATAAATCCTATAGTTAGGTTTGGCTTAGTTTCCTGAGCTATACCTAATCCTATGCTGCTATAGGCTTACACTACTACAGGACAAATACCAGTAAACCTCATATCATCAAACAAATAGTGACACATCAATAGTTTGTTTTTTAATTGTTTTTATCTTAACATGTTTGTGTGTCTTTCCTCCTATTGAGGGACCTGCTGTCCAGCTCGCCTCCATTCTGGACCTGCCATTGTGTATCTATTTGTCCTTCCTGTCCTCTCAAACCTGGCCAGTCGAAGCAGATGGCCGCTCGTCCTGAGCCTGGTTCTTCCTGTTATAAAGGGAGTTTTTCTTCTCCACTGTTGCCTTTGTGCTTGCTCAGGATGGGAGGTTGTGACAAAATGAAGACTCAATGCAATCTGCTGGCTTCCTATGGATAAATATTGTTAATAATTAATTTTTATGTATGTATGTTTCTGTTCAGTGCCCTGAGTTGACTTCTGTTGTGACTTGGCACTATAAAAAAATAAACTGAATTGAATTGTTTAGGCTATAGTTTTCAGAACAGAAGGTTTTGTTTGCTTAAATTTTATGGCTCCTTGCAATACCATCTGCTTTCCCACAAATAAATAACAAAACACTCGGTTGGAGTGAAAAGAAAAGTCATCACGTAGTAAAAAATGATGTGACCCATGACAATATGAATGTGTTGCTTGTTTCTCTTTGTATAGACTTAACTTCCACTGATGTCTAACTCTTTAAATCACTTGAATTTGAGCTTGCAAGGCTCCTCTTGATTACAGTGGAAGTCTTGTATGCAACAAAAAGTTTAATAACAAACCAGCTTAAATATAAAACTGTGGGAATTAATCACATTCACAGCAAAAGCTGTTACTCCATGGTTTTTTTTCCATCCATCCATCCATCCATCAATCCATTATCTTTACCCGCTTTTTCATTTTCAGGTCACAGGGGTCACTGGTGCCCATATCCAGCAGTCACTGTGCAAGAGGCGGAGGGGACATGTCTCCAGTCCATCACAGGGACACAGAGACAAACAACCATTCACTCTCTCACTCACACCTAGGGACAATTTAGAATTACCAATCAGCCTAACATACAAGTGTTTGGTCTGTGGGAGGAAACCGGAGTCTCTGGAGCAAACCAACGCATACGTGGAGAGAACATGCATACTCCACTCAGAAAGACGCCCGGCCGGGATTTGAACCATGGCGACCTTCTCACTAAGAGGCAACAGCTCTACCAACTGTGCTGCCTTGGTTATTTTCCCAGTGTCTTTGTTTTATTGACTGAACAGCTTTAAGTCAAGTTACCAGGTGATATCAGTTAATGGTAGTTAAAGGTGTCTGTCACATTAATGTGGGTAAAGTTTGATTATTTATTGTCCTAAATTGAGATTTGTAGTCAACTGATGAGCTTCCCAACAAAAAAAAGTAGCAAACATTCATGATTTGAACATTTTTTTCTAAAGATTAATCTCAACAGGAGTGTCAACATATGCACATTAATAATTCTCTCCTTTTATGATCACATTTACACCTGAACACAAACCCTCTGTGGCTATAAACACACGATAAAGCAGGAAAATTAGTTTTTAACAACAAACACAATCACGCACATTCTCAAACCCAAACATTTAAAGACTATAAATCCGTGCACACGCTTGTCCACATGTGCACACAAGCCTGTGGGTTATTTGGTCTGCCAACCGGCTCTCCTTCCCCTGCATGCTTGCTGTGCCCTCTGGTTGGCGGTGATTGATGATGGCCACGGCGAGGCAGATCATTTGGGTGGCCCCATCTACACAGGACGTAAATCAAATCAGCTTTGCTAATGATTCTCTGACGCTCATCTGGCAGACGTGGCCAGAACCTTATCGTATCTCACGCAGAGGGACAAAAGAAACATCAATAAGTCCCAGAATGATTTTATTTGACTATCCCTTTCTGGAGATTGATGTTCAACCACGGCAAAGATTTCTTATTGAAAGACACCTCTGTCAGGAAAGAAACGTCAGTCAAGCATTGTTAGATGTGAAGCAGTGTAAAAACACATGTAGTGTGTGGGTGTTTGTTCAGATTATATATATATTTAGGAGGCAAGTAGCTGTGGTGTAGCCAAGATATCTGATAGCATCTCTGCCAGGGTGATAATCTCAAACTTGGCAAAGCAATCAAACATAGCTGGTGATGAAAGAAAAATCCAGATCTTTCTTCGCTGTCTTTCAGTCCGTCTGCGGCTCCAGTCTGTTGCTGGCTGTGATGTGATGGATAACCCTGGCACTTGAGAGAACCTCAACCCTCAGGCCTCGAGAGGTGACCCATTACAACTTTTCATTAAAATGTCTGTCTGATGCAGCATCTTGATTTGTCTATAATTTATGATGCCATTACAAGCTAATTAGAGTCAAGATCCCTCGGCCTTTTGTAGTGCAGAAAGGGAATAAACTGCTGGCATTAGCTGCATGAGCAGAAGTAAAGGCTACTACCTGCAGCAGTCCATCTCTGGACCATAAAAAAAAAAAAAGTTCATAAACGTCTCTGAGTATGTCATACTTCCACGTTCAGATCCACCTCTAGCATGTTCAACATTTAAGTTTAGAAATGCTATAAATACAGTGCATGCATATTTTAAATTAAAAACCCTCAATATGTTCAGTAACTTGTTTTGTGTAGAAATAAAGTAGGTAGTAAGTAGTTCTGAATTGTTTTGCTTTTCTTTTGGCTCAGTCCTTCACCTGCTTTCTGTCTTTAACAGAACAGGGACTACAGGTTAGCAGTTAATCGCTGACACAGTAGTTAGTTATTTAAACATTTTATAAGGATGTTTTATTCATCTTTGTCTATTACTCACAAATAAAAGCTGAGTTTCTTTGCTTTTACAGCTACTTGACCTCCAAAAAAGGTCTTGTAAACTCTAAAATGTGCATAATTTGCATATAGAGCAATTGTTTAAAAGCGGCCTTGTGGAGAATAGAGTGGCTGTCCTCAGTAGCTCGTCTATAAGATTGACAAAAGTGTGTGGCGTGGGGGTGAGGGAGGGGGGGGGGGGGTCTCATCAAAGCCTAGGCACCCATGCATGAAAGTCAATCCACTGCTTGTGTGTGTTTTATTTATTCATTAGTGACAACTGGCTTGAAAAAAAGAAGAAGGAAAAAAGAAAAGAAAGTTCCATTCAAATAAGCATGGCATCCCTGGAGCAAGCTGGAGAGAGAGAGAGAGAGAGAGAGAGAGAGAGAGAGAGAGAGAGAGAGAGACAAGGAGGGGAAACATGTGTGTGTGTCTGTATGTGTGTGTGTGGGAAACCGGGTGCTGGAGGGAAGTGAGATGAAGGAAGAGTGGGATGACTTCTTTTAATTTAGGGAGCCCCTCGAGGGAAATTGAGCCCGCGAACACGCAATTACTGCAGTCATCAGTGAACCGCGCATGTGAGGAAGCAGAGCGTTGACCGTAAAGAAAATATGACGATGGAGAGGGAGGAAAAATTATCTGAGACAGTCTTTTCTAAAGTCCCCACTAACATCCCCCCCAATAATAATTGCTGAAATACACATTCAGATTTAGATGAGCACACATCTGAATGTGCTTCATTTCAGACATGGAAAATGTAACTAATACACAAGTAATCTATTACAATTAACTGACAGCTGAGGGTGGGAGAGGGGCAAGGCCATAATCATCGGCCAATTATCGCCTTATTATGGATGTTAAGTGGCCTCATATTAGGGTCAGTGCCCCTGATTTGAAAAGAGAAAATAATTGTTAACCCCTGTAATAGCAACACACAAAGTATTTAACACACCACTGGGGTCCTCTCAAGCTTCATAAACTCAAACTGTGCCAAAGCCTTGAACTGAAGAATTGCTTTTTAACAAGGGCCACACCATTAATGTGACACAGGCGTCAAGGTGCCGTGATGGGTGGTAGCACTAACAATCTGCGTTTTAATAATTATTCATCCAAACGATAAGCGTTGTATTGTATAAATCCTAATATTCTCCATGTTTTTACAGCTTTTCCATTATTCGTGTTTTGATTTTCTGCCTTATTCTATTAAAGTCAAATGTTTTAATACGATGTTTGAAAAGGCTGTGTGAAAATATATTGCCAAAATCAAAGGGGCAGCTGTCGCTGAGTGGTTAGAGCAGTCGTCCTCCAATGCAAGTGTTGGGGGTTCAATGCCATTGTCAGTCACATGCAGAAGTGTCCATGGGCAAGATACTGAACCTCTCATTGCCTCTGATGTGTGTCCCGTTAATTTATAAATGTGATAAAGCACTAATCATTATTTCTATACAGTAGGTCTAGTAGAGTGCTATATGAATGGGTAAATGAGGGCACAGATTGTAGTTGTCACAAAAGGCTGGTGCTGGTGAACCCAGTGGTGCAGGCAAGCAGGTGAGGACCCAGGATAATGTAAAATAAATAATTTATTGACAAAACAAAAGAGCTGACAAGGCAGCAAAACAAACATAGAATGATCAGGAGGTACTCACATAACAGAGAGGTCATCACCAGTGGACAGAAGACAATGCCAGGACAAGGAGTGAGACAAACACATAGGCTTAAATACTGCAAACACCAATTGGACAAAGTGAAGACACCTGAGAGTAATCACAGAGGCCAAAGACAGAGACTGAGGATGCAAGACATAAACACAACACACGATAGAGCCAGATATTAAGGAAACGCAAACTCTATAAAGACATGGATAGAGGATGGGAAGAAAACAAGACAAACACAAAACCAGGGGACAAATAAAACAACACATTCAGAAAATTAATGGGTCTTCATCCTATTTTACTGCTGCACCAAAGTATTACCTTTACAAGCCATGAAAATGCATCCAAATGCAGGTAAGCATTTTGAAATTTGTTGCTTTTATATCTAAAGTAGTTGTAAAAAGTCAGTAACAAAAATAAAGGATCTAGAGAACTTTTTGAGTTGAGATGTAAAAATAATAAACTGATTTTAAGATAACTATATTTGACTCATCGCAAGCAGAATAAACGTATTGCTGAGATTTCTTTAAAAATGGATTCCCTTTAAAACAGTCGGTGGAAATGGAAAATCCTCTGATGGTATGCAGCGCTGCTTTTCACTTCAACAGTCCACAAGAAGAGACGAGACTCTGGATTTTTTTTCCAATAACTTTTTCTTTTGAGTCAGGTAAAACCAAATCCATTTAGCTTGTAGATAAAAGTCAATCTTATATAAATGACTTTCCTAAGTTAACCTGGGGTATATTATTTTAGGAAGTGGCTATTTGCAAATAACTTTCAATTTCCTTCCAACTTAAATCAAGTTTTTCAGGAAAATCTCTTTGTAGGATATTGCATCGAGCTGAGTGGACTTTATTGTGCTGGTTCTCAGGTGGGCTTTTATATGGGAAGGCTGGACCCTGGGGTCCTGTGTCGCCTCTGGCTCATATTGAGACAGACACAGAAGTGACGATCTTTCCCAAAAGCCTGACTTCCTCATTCAGCGAATCCTCTAAGTGAGTTACCTGTCTAGGAGGGTGGCTTAGATAGAATGAAACACTTACTTGTCACTTTTATTAACCCTCTTATACCCCGCACACCTCCCACCGAGCCTATAACCCTCACGCCACGACTCAAACACCCTCTTCCAACTCCACAAAATCCTCACGTTTCTCCATTTTTTTTCTATGTTAACCTGTAATTCTCTCTATCGCACCCCCTGAAGCAAAAATCATCTCCATTTTGCATAATGCTCCATTGAAACTGATGGCAGTGACATGAGCAGGGCAAGACAAGGAGGAAACTGACGTCATGGAGCTTTGTCCTCTTTCTGTCTCACGCACATCATCATGTCTCTGACCCCTGATGCAATTATCATCCAAAAGGCCGCAGTTGGTCCCTTGTCCCATAAGAGGACACAACCCCTAACTGATGGACACTCCTACAAGACCATAGTAACTCCACTCCTCCTCCACAGCACAATGTTACAACCACTGTGCTCCCTGGAAAAAGGACACAACATATCAGACAGGAAGTCTGACATCAGTCAGGTTAATAACTCCAGACATGATAGGGGAATTAAACGTGTGTGTTTCATTTATATTTGCTGCTTGAAGGGTATTTAAATACAAAACATCCACAAAAGGGAAAATGTATTCTACAATTTAAAGTGTTTAGGTCATTTTTTAAGAGGAATTGCTAATAAACTGCTCAGTATGTGAGTTTTGCTCCGTTGCTGTAATTGCTGAGGGTATATTTTAGCTCTTCGTGGCTGTTTTCTACTGTCTAAAAATATAATTAATTAAAACAACATTATAGGCTCGGAGAACTATTAATATTTTCATACAGTTCATAGAGAAAACAATTTAGAAACTAACAATAATTACTATTACAAAGGTTTTTTGAGGGGGAAAAAAAAACTATTTTAAGTAAACAACAATGTAATTTTTTTAAGCATTTAGCTACAGTAATAATGAAAGATTAAAACTTAAATAGCAGCATGATGGCGCAGTTGGTAGAGCTGCTGCCTCTCAGCGAGAAGGTTGCTGGTTCAGATCCTGGCCCGGGACCTTTCTGGGTGGAGTTTGCATGTTCTCTCTGTGCATGCGTGGGTTTTCTCCGAGTACTCCAGTTTCCTACCGCAGATGAAAAACATGCATGTTAGACTGACTGGTAACTCTAAACTGTCCCTAGGTGAGAGAGTGAATGGTTGTTTGTCTCATTTGTCTCTATGTGTCCCTGTGATGGACTGGAAACTTGTCCGGGGTGTCCCCCACCTCTCACACAGTAATAGCTGGACATTGGCACCATGACCCCCATGACCCCAAAAGGAAGAAGTGGGTAAAGAAAATGAATGAATTACTGGAAAGATGAAAACTTAAATATACAGGTACAGGTAGTCCTCGGTTTACAGCGGATTTGGTTTACAGCGTTTCGCGTATACAGCCGTCGCGCCCCAGTGACGTCA
>JARVLU010001073.1:8756660-8784318 GCA_031762415.1 Simpsonichthys santanae | reverse complement strand
TGACAACAGTGGACAACGGATGACAACAGTGGACAACGATGACAACAGTGGACAACGGATGACAACAGTGGACAACGATGACAACAGTGGACAACGGATGACAACAGTGGACAACGATGACAACAGTGGACAACGGATGACAACAGTGGACAACGGATGCTAACAGTGGACAACGATGACAACAGTGTGAATGCTTCATGAACATCCACACAGAAACCATTTGTCTCACGGCTCAGCTTGAGGCTTCTGCCAGGCCAGTCAGCCTATGAAATAATATAAGAGCATAAATAAATGCACAGATTAAGAACAAGTCCACTAAAATCACACACACAAAAAGAAGCTTTTTCTGAACATAAAATAATTTTTAAAAGTCTGGGTTCAAAACTAAAAAGCTCAACGCTCCAGTCGTCGCTGCAGCGTCACAACTGTCTGCTTTAACGCTAATGAGCAAATGTGAGAGGGAGTGTGTTCCCTGATTAGCCTGGCAGCATCAGTGTCAGACACTCAGCAGGGCGTCCAGCACTCTGCATCTGTGTGTGTGTGTGTGTGGTATATTCAAGCATTTATAGCTGCCAGATTTCACCGACTCTTTTTGTGTGTGCAGTCCTCCTCGCTTTCATTTGCCTTGGCTTTTTTTTTTTTTTTCCCATTCTCCAAGCTCCAAGAACTCTGATTCTTGCACACGCTCAGTCTGGTAAATGACTGCAGGGGCTGACGATCCACTGTCAGCGTGCACCGCCACAGTCAATAACACTGTCCCGTGTCACCGCACTACACTGGCTAAAGCTCACATTTCTTATCCCTCTCTTTAAAAAAAAAAAAAACTGCTGCTGCTTAACAGCCATCCCTTTTCCATGCCTTTGCCAAGCTCACTAAAAGCATCGCCACATCCCCTCCACCACCATGCTGTTAAAAAAATAAAAAAACACCCTGACACGTTTTTTGGTTTTCCAAATGACCAGAACATCCTTGGTTCAAGTGAAAGCTGCATAATTCAAGTCCAACAGCTGCACCCTGTGAAATTTGGGAGCAAACGCGATGCAAGTGATGGGTGACTGATCCGACTGTCGTGCTGTAACAAGACGAGGTCGTGTAGGCTCATACACACAAAGCCATGCCTGCACGTGCACACACACACATGCATGAAGAAGGTGCAGCAGAGCTCAGAGTGTTACCAGCAAGTCTCCACGATAATCCACTTCTCCTCTATCCTGTCCCATTAACCTCACAGTCTACACACACACATACGTGCATGCATTTGTCAGTCTTGGGGTCTGTGTTGTCCGGCTCCATTGTATCTGCATGAGGCTGAGATAATGGCATCTGTCGCTGCTCCTTTTGTCAGAGCTGGCCCCGGCCCCAGCTCTCTGCTGGTCCCCATTAGCTGGCTGCTGGCCCGCTGGCCTCCTCACGCCATGCTCTGCTGCCTGAGCAGAAAATACAGGAGACGCCTGCCCCTTCCCCGCACTCCCACTTTCATTGCTGTTCTCTTTTTTTTTTTTTTTACTTCTACGTGGCTTCTTGTTGCTGACGATCAATGCAGGAAAAATAAAAATGCTTTTTTTTGGATGACAAGTTGCAATTAAAATCTTTGACAGATAAAGTGGAAAAGCTTTTAAAATTTCTATTAAAAATAACTTTCTGAAGACAAATATACCATAATTTTTGCTGTTTAAGTCTGTTTTTTGCATAAATTAGCATGCCTGTGACTTATACAGCAAAGCAACGCATTTATGATTTTTTTATTCCCCATATTTATAACCTAAATTTTGGCTGAGCTCTATTTCATTCATTCTGACATGGAAAATATTGAACACTACCATTTTCAGCCACTAAAGGACCCTTGACCAATATGGAAGCCAAGTGTCTCATTAATAGATAAAAGTGGCTGTTAATGAGACACTTCACTTGCCATACTTTGCACATTCGTTTCGCTCTAGAACTCCTGGAGCAAACATCAAATCAGCTGCATTTTGTCACGCCGCCCAGGTGAAATGCAGCTGATTTGACCATTAAAGTGCATTTATTAAGGAAAAGTTCAACTGATACACATCTTTACTATAATTTAGAGCAAATAATTGATTTAAAATTTTAATCTTGTTAAATTCTTGTTAAAGTCCTTCAGTGCACACGCCCACCATTTGGCACAACACCGGCCCACATTTCCAGGTTGTCAGCGATGACGTATAATAGATGCGACTTGTGCAGCAAAGTGACGTATTTATGGGTTTGTTTTTTTTACTTTATTAGACATATTTGGACTGATGCAATTTATATGGCAGTAAGTACGGTAATTGTATGCTGAATCAGTTTCCAAACTATTCTGCACGTTTTGCAGCCTATCTTCTGCATAGTGCTCTTGTAGCTATTATTTCGTCTGATCCTGGAGATGCATGCTGTGACTTTGTTTTAGTAACTTTTATACTTTTCAAAATATTTAACTTTACCTACAAATATCTTACCCCATAGAAATACATTAAGAACCAAGAAAGCCCATCCGAACTATCCTCTTAGAAAGCTACTTCAGCGCACTCGCTCTATTTTTGATTTCTGGGGCTACTTTTAGCTAGCATTTGATGCTTTGAGATTTAACAATTCAGCTGTAACTTCTGTCAATTTCAGCAAGCTTTTGAAAAAGTCTTCAAATAGAAATGTAAAATAGAATCATTCCACAGAGTTTCTGCAAATACCTTCCTATACAGTTAAAGGCTACCGTATTTTCCACCGTACCCATCGCACCGCCCTATAAGCTGTATCAGTCCAAATATGTCTAAAAAACGTGGGGGGAAAATCCATAAATATGTCACTTTGCGTACACGTTGCATCTTTTATGCATCACCACTGACAACCTGGAAATGTGGGCCTGTGTTGAACTACCTAAAAATAATTGTTTGTTTGCTCGAAATTATAGCAAAGGTGTGTCTCAGTTGAACTTTTACTTAATAAATGCACTGGAATGGTCAAATTAGCTGCATTTTGCCAGGGCAGTGCACCTGGTTTTACTTGCTCCAAGCAGCGAGCAGAACGTAGGTGGGTCTTTGGCAAGCCAATTGTGTCATTAATAGCTGGTGAAGATTCTCAGTCATCCAGGACATGTTAAATTCAAAGAAGTTCAAGGCAAAAACAATAAAGTATGAAGTATAATAAATAAAGTCCAGTTGATTTTGTCTCAAACTTTTGTATTTGTAATTATAGTCATGTTTATCTATTACATGATACAACGGCATGCCTTAGTACTTCTACTCTGCTGCCATCTAGTGGCTGAAAATGGCACTGCTTTCTTTTTGGTCAAAATGAATGAAAACTGACATAGCTCAGCCAAAAATTAATTTATAAAAATGGCAACAACAAAAAAATCCATAAATACGTTGCTTCTGCCTATAAGTCACAGGACATGCAAATTATGCAAAAAAACGTGACTTATAGGGCAAAAAATGTGGTAAATTGATCGTCCTTACTTTCACATTAGTGTGTCGTGTCATTTATTCTGACCTCTTTGTTTTTGTTGCTCTGAGTATTTGTGCATTTGCAGAAAACTTTCATTAGAACAGCAGCACCTGCTAAATGTCACAAACTCGTCAGAGACGTCCCGGCTGTTAGTTACCTCATCTCAGTCCATATGTGCACACGCTGGAGCCTCTCTGGATCACAGTATATACGTCTGTGGTACAACAGTCACCTATATGAGACATCTCACTTAGTCTCATCCTCCTCCTCTCGTCTCTCATAAGCATGGCTAATAAAATGTGAAGATGGGAGATAGCACGCCGCTGAGTTTTATTAAGAACATAATGACTTATTCACTGCTGTAATGGTCTAAGATGAAGGGCGGAAGTGTGCTGACATCACAGGCAAAACTGTGTTCTGCATGCCTTATTTCATTATATTGTTATAGCTGCCTTATTAGGGCCAGAGATTGGGTGGTTGGGGTGGTTGGGGTGGGGGGGGGGGCACTGCCACTGATAAAGCAAGGCAATTTCAGCTGCTGTTACAGCTCCAAATTACAGTTGTACATCATGTAGCTTCCTAAACTTCTCTTGCATCTTTTCCTCCTTGTGAGTGTGTGCATGTGTTCATGTCTCCTGCTCTGGCTTGCAGGGGACCTGCTGTGGTGAAGGTCAGACAACAGGCGGAGCAGCAGACAACAGCCCCATCTACAGACGGACAGTTCGAGGCGTCAGCTGACGTTTTACCAACTTGATGTTGCATGTCCGTTTACTTCTTGACTATTGGCGTTGGGACTCAGGAGACTAAAATCATGAGGCCTCGCATCCTGTTAAGGAACGCAGATCATCCGACACCTAATTTTATTATTACCATGTGATGAGAAAGGATGGAGTCAAAGCTGTTTTGGGTCAAACCTTGTAAGAAGATGCTGTGTGTCATTGTATGTTCCCATACAATGGTGAAACTGGTTCTCTGCACCCAGGTGGAGCAGTGGGCAGCTATGTAGGCACCCGGGGAGCAATTAGGGATTTGGGAACGGCGAGGAGTCGAACTGCGACTTTCTGGTCCCAGGTCAGCGGCACTTCTACACCAGGTCTGTTCAACTGGCAGCACGGTGACTTCAATATGTGTCAACACTGAGAAAGTGTTGAGGATGACTGTCAGCTACTACCACACCAAACTCTGCACATCTGACTGAATGATTGCTATTTAGTGCTCATTAAGGTCAGTTAACCATGGTGGCCATCTTGAATTGATTTAACTGCAAACTGTTTAGTTGTACATGTTCAGCCAATGATTTTTTGTTTGTTTGAGTTTCTTAAAACAAAGTGATTCATGAGATATTTTGCTAACAGACTCGCACAGTTAAATTTAGTACTTGGAGTATGTGTTGGGAACGACCCGCACCAAATTTTAGCCCAATATTTGGAAAATTAACTGAATTGCAGCCACTTTTTGCATTGGCGTTGCGTCCATCTTGAACGGGGCCGACTCCAAACGTTCAGTTGTAGAGGTACATCCAGTTATTTTTAAAGTTTCATTAAAACCCTTTCTCTGATTCATGAGGTATTTTGCTGACAGAAAGACAAACACGTAAACACACAGACATGGGGGAAAAAAAAAAACTTTTTGGGGAGAGAGAAGTGTTGCACTTTAATACATAAACAACTTTGTGCATCAACACAAGAGCCTGATAGTTCATTTCCTTTGTGCTATTTTTGTATTTTCTTTGTGCTGTAGTTTGAGATTATTTTTGTTTTCAGATTGGGGTTAGGCTATTTTAAAATGTCTAAAAGTAAAATGATACTTTCTTAAAATGCATTGTTGCTGGTTACACTTGCAAAACAGTGTAAAACCAACAAGAGCTAAATTCATAATCTTATCTTCATACATTTGAAAATGCTATTTTAGAGTGCAGTTTAGCTTTTCATCCAGCATAAAGTGTGCCCCCCCACTACCTATAAAAAAAAAAAAAGCTCTGCAGTGACCTTCAAATCATCACAAACATGACCCCGTCCCCTTGGCTGAATATGAAGTGACTCACAGATCAACAAACCGTCAGGCTGACAGGCCTAACCCATCTGCCATTAGCCCATCCAGATATCACACTTTGCTTTAATTCACCATCTCTCCGAGTGTCACACTTTATATTCCCTGGCATGGGCAGGCTACATGCAGATGCATAATTTAGCTCAAATTAGCGCCTATTTGAGTAAGCATCAAAGCAAGGCGGCTAAGGTTGGAGGAGAGCTTAAGGAACCGCAGGGAAACCATCGACAGGATTAATGCGGGAGATTTTTATAAGAAATTACTGGCTTAATGAAGTGGATAAAAAAAGCTGTCAGTGTTTTATTGCATCTAAATTGTGTGGAAGTGGTGTTTAGCTGTCTCGCCTACGTCCCACATAATGGCTCGTGACAGTAGCTGTGAGGCTTATTTAACTTAACTGGTGAATAACTTGCATGGTGAAGCTGTTCACACACTTGCTCTTTTGTGTGCACTAAACCAGCAGTGAGGTGCACACCACCACTTTTTTATAGTCAATACAACCATATAAAATATACTGTATATGTTAACACTTCTGAAAATGGTGTTTGGACATTTTAATTGTTATGAAAGTTAGTTTTCATGGCTATAAACAAACGGACATACATCTTCATTATTCAAGATGTGAGCTAAACTGTGTTCAATGATAACTAAACCGCAGCGCTGAGCTAAATGAACCCTGCTAAAAAGATAAAACTGAACTGGTACAGCTAAAAGAAGCATAACAATTGATAAAAACTAAAGAGTAAACCACTAGTTGAAAAAAAAAAAAAGAGATACAGCTAAAAGAAGTGAAATTTGAGCTAAAAGAAGCCAAATGTCAACTAATTGGTAAATGTAGTAAAATGCTAGCTAAAAGTAACTTATGGCTAGCCTTAAGTTAACAAAAGGCCAGCTAAAGGCTAAAGTTAAAAAAAGGTAACTAAAAATGAAAAGTCCAAGTATCCAAAGGCTAGCTGAAAGTAGCAAATAGCTAACTATAGAATACAAGCTTTGCTAAATATAGCAAGACTATAGGTGGAGGCAAAAACAAACCATGAAGTTAACTAAAACATGGTTAGCTAAAAGCTAAAGTAGAAAAAGAGTAAGATGACAGATTAATTTTAATAAGACCATTTTAAATAGATGGTGTAGGTGCACAGCAGCCGACCCCGGGTTCGATCCCCAGTCATTGAACATCTCATAGCTAAAAGCTAAGATAGCAAACAGTTAGCTAAAAGTTGCAGCTAGCTTGAAGCAAAAAGAAAAAAAAAATCACTAGGTAAAAGCAGAAGGCATCAAAAGACTAACTGAAGACAAAAAAATATGAAAAACCAAGCAAAAAGTAGCAAGAGAGATGCTAAAATCAAAAAAAGAGCTAAAGCAAATGCTAAAATAAGTTGAATGGCAGCTAAAACTATTTTAAGCAAAAACAGAGTAAGTTTGCTGAAGCAGATTTCAAAAAGAATGTTTTCTTGAAAGAATGAAATATTTCAATGTTTTTAGGGGGAAAATATTTCGTAAAAAGTAAAATGTTTTTGAAAAGATTAAAAATTAAGCCATGCACTCTTCTCGTGAATGAGCTCGTAGTTTTGACAGCAAACTATGCAGAGGTAAATGAATCCAAGAATAAATCAAATGTACAATAAATGAGAAAATGGTGAATACTGTATTAAAATAATTCACACCATTGGTTTATTTTGTTGTTCTTTGGACACAAATCCAAAAAAACTGAGCTTCTTGGTTGTTCTAGATGCTTCTTGTGTTTCTGGTCTTGTTAAAGCAAGCCATGAATTCAACACTCAGAACCAACAACTGGTTTCCTACACAAAAATGAAAAATTATATAGATACTGTATACTGTATATTTTAGTGATTCCTCAGATGAAGAGAACTATGAATCATTTGAGAACATTTGTGGTCCTGCAGCGCCATCTTGTGTTCAATTGTATTTTGTCTTCTGTGAGAAAATAAAATGAGCAGAATAGCATCAACTAAATATGAGTTTACATTTATACTTTTGCACATTATCTCATTGATTTTGCCCGTGATGTGCTCAGGTGTCTTGACAGTTAATCTATAATATTAGTCTAAAACAAGACAGAGCTAAACATGCTTTTTATGAAAAATGAAATTTGGTCTTTTTTCCTCCAAATGCATCTCTTTATTTTCATGGATTACAATGAGCAGTGTTACAGCTGAGATCAACACAAGTTAACACACGGATGTAAACATGCTTGGAATGAGAACTTCATGTTCTTGTGATCCTTTGTGGTCAGAACTAAAAAAAAAACTAAACAAAAACAAAATGATAATTTGGAACTGGACTGAAAGTGTGGGGTGAAACACATGCAAGGCGCAATCTGTTTAAATGCTAACCCCTCATCTTCATCAGTCCTGCATCTCCAGTTTTCTCTAGTTGAATGATGGCATACTTTTTTTTTTTTTTTAAATCATTTGGCAGTGGTTGAAGAAAGACTTGCTCCAAACGACCAACTGAATATCTCTTTATAATCTTTACGAAGCCAAAAACAAATTATTTTTAACTGAACTTACTTTCACTGATTGAAAGGGTTTATTATTCACGCCGAGCTGCTGTTACAGAGATGAAACATTTGAGTGAACGGTCCTTCTCTGCAGATAAGAAGGCCAGGCTGGGACACCATCAGAACCTTTTTATTGAAACTCACATACACACACTTATACCCACACACACACACACCACAGTTAAAAGACGGACAGCACAATCCCTGCTCCGTTCGCTCACAAACCCGTCCCGAGTGAAACCAAAAAGTGAGCCGTGCGCAGCAGTGGGTTACAGTGAGGTGAGCGGCGGTGAGAAAAAGCCTCGGCTGCCATCGAGCTTTTTCTACGTAAGGCCATCTCTGAACGCGGGCGGGCGAGGACGAGCGCTCGGTCTTTTGTCAGCACAGACGTGGTCCGGTTTGCCACTAGACGTGATCAGTTTGTCCAGCAGAGGTCAGAATGTGAGTGTGTTTTTATCTTTTTATTCCTCCTCGCGTTGTTCAAATGAAAAGAACCAGCAGCTAATTATCACAGCCTCCGGCTGCTGGAGAGAAGAAAGAAGCTGAACCTTTTCCTGTTCGGGAGCAGTTTCTCAACGTCCACACAGTCAACACGGTGCTGTCCCTTCACCTGAAACAGATGCCCACATTCCTCCTCCTCCTCCTCCTCCTCGAGGCATCTTTCAAAGCTTTAGTCAGTGGGAGCGAGGGGATTGTGACTGGTGTACTGGTGAGCCCCGGTGTTGTAGTCTCTCCTCTGCAGGCTCCCTGATGATTTCTTTACTCCATCCTCATTTTGCATCTTTTAATTATTATTTTTTACTTATCTTGTGTTGGTGGTTAGACAGTGTTGCGCGGCGTGCCGTTCAAAGCCACGGCCTTGTTGCAGGGCGAGCCCACCGCCTGCGGGCCCAACGGTCGCTGGGCAGAAACGCCCACCTCAAATACTTCATGGATGGCCTTCCGGAAACAGTGGAAGTTGTAATCTATTAATCCTGGGAGGGGGGGAAAAAAACATATGTATACATGAAGTATGCAACATTTTAACAGGTCATTAAGAATAGTTTTTAAAGTTTAACCGATCATAAAATTAAAAAAAAAAGTAAAAAGTCCCCTCTTAGTCTTAACAAGCAGTCAACAAATGTCCCGTCACTGAGAGATTTGAGTAGTGAATGTTTGTAGTTTTCTAGATGAGTGTTTTTCTGGTCTTGAATTGAACAGGGAATGCAGGTAAACCTTAATGTTTTTTACTGCAAAATATTCAAATGGGTCAGAGATCCACTGTAGAAGAACAGAGGTACGGGTTTATTATTTATTTATTTATTTTTTTTGTGGTTCCAGGCAGCGCAGAGAGAGATCCTGGTGAGCAAAGTGAGACATTTTATCAACCACCAGGTGTAATGGTGGAGCCTGGAGGTGGTCAATGGTGGTCTTGGCCTCATAGATTAAGGCCCATCCCAGTCATTTGAGGAAACTATACTTTAAAGCAACATAAAAACTAGAATGCATGGTTTTCTCAACTGATTGGGGTGGTCAGTTTACATATCAATGGAGGGGGCCCATCTTGGATTTTGACATGGCAACCCTATTTTTTGATAGTGAACTTTTTATGCATTGATGTGGCCACACACCAAAATGGAGGTTGGCATGTTGTTTACTTCTCAAACTAACTGACTCAAAACATTAATGTGTCTGCCTATATGGTGGCAGCCATCTTGGATTTTGACGACAACCCAGTTTTGGAAATGAACCTTACGCCTAGACGCAGCCACACACCAAACTGGAAGTCGGTACTTCACTTGTTTTTTTTTTGTTTTTTTTTAAGTTATCATGGTAACAACATGCATGGACAGATGGATGGACGGCAGGTATTTCAAACTCCCTTACTTCGCTGCGCGACAGGAGACAATCGAGGTGGATTAAGATGAACAGATGCACATGACAGCGTCATTAGTTATGTAACAACGGTGATTCAGCAGAAGCATGTGTATCACATGACTGAAACTTGTAGAACCACCTTTAGCACCAATAACTTTATTATAGTCTATATAAACCTTAGCTTCCTATAGTGTCAAGAAACTTTGGCCTACTCTACATCACTGCTTCAGTTTAGTTCAGTTCTTCAAAGTGTAGAGAAAAAACTAAATAAAACATGCACCCCTCAATAAAAATCTTCAAATAAGAGCCTTATGAACTGAATAAAAATTACCTTCAGAGCAAATATACATTTAAACATTGGTTTATGGCATAAACTGGATCCACTGACCATGGAGTGTTGGCTGTACATTATGGAAGAGATATTTATAATGAAAAAAAATTACTCATAAAATAAAACTGCAAGAGGTGCAATTTAATATAAAATGAGGATAATGGTCGTATTATAGAAATAATACACCACCTTCACAACTGGACAATGAGAACTTTGGAAAATTAACCATTGTTTATGAATGTATGTATATGGTTCTTCTACACTGCAACTGTTTTAAGAAAATTTAAATAAAAACAGGTTTGAAAAAAAAAAAAAAAAAGAAAGTTTACAAAACTGGGTAGTGATGTGCAACTGAAGCAATGAACCAGTAATCAACCACTTCATCAGCTGTAGTGAAAACAGCTATGTTTACATGCGCAAAATTCTTTGACTGGATTGAAATGTTTTCAGATTAAATAACTCAAATGTGTCGTTTACATGGGCACAATCTGTTCATGACGAGCGTCTACACGCAGCGGGCTTTGTTCTGAACAGAAGTACTGACATGCGCAGAGTGTTGAACTATAGCTGGAGTCACATTAGGAAAAAACAATTACATTTGAAAAAACTGAATCACATTAGAAAAAAAAACTGAATTACACTAAGCCAAACAGGAAGTTTTTTGTAGTTTTATGCTGTTGTTAAAAAAAATATATATATATATATAAATCTTCCTGATTGGCTTAATGCAATTCCGTTTTTTTTCTAATGTGATTCCGTTTTTTCAAATGTAATTCTTTTTTCTGATGTGATTTGGGCCACTTCCGCGTCGGCCATTTCCACTTTGGCTTAATGTAATTCTGTTTTTTTCAACAGCAATTCGTTTTGTTTTTTTTTTTTTTTTTCAAACGTGATTTTGTTGTTTGTTTTTTCAAATGCAATTCAGTAGTTTCAAATGTTGTTCATTTACACCTTATGGCCACCGTAGTGTGCGCCTGTCGCCTCACCAACTTTGGTGGGAGTGATAAACAGGGAACGGGGGTGTGGAAGGGACAAACTACCTACTACCACTTGTCCTTTGCTTTATTGTGTGGAGCTGGGAGATAATCAACTATTTTCACTCGGAAGGAAAGTCGAGCCCAAATAAGCAACTTCACGTTCAAAAACAACAAACACACAAAGACCTTCAAAAAAATTAAATAAATAAAATACGCAACTCAAGATTTGCAAGAGACTTAAAAAAAAAAAAAAACAAGCCCAAAGTTGCTTATAGTAGACTTGACACTGGTCACTGTACAGTAACAACACACAACTGGATAGATTATATTTAAGCAAGTTATGTTCACAGTTAATCCGCCTCTTCATTTCCATTTAATAATTTAACTTTAAAACCTTCAATGGCTCATACTGATATCATTTTGCATCTTTGTTATAACCTATAAGAGCTCCTATTTTGAAGCTACGTGTGCTCTGCACGCATGTCGGTGCACGTTTACCTTTACGCTCGAAGCTCTCCTCTCTCAGGATGCAGACGAGGGCGAGGAACTTGGTGACCTCTTTGAGGTACAGCACAGTGGTGTTGTTGAGCTTGATGATGGCCATGGACTCTTTGTCATAGGCGCTGCCGCTGCCATCCTCCCTCAGACTGGGGAAACAAAACACCGACCGCAAGGTCACCTTAAGAGGAGGAACCATCTGCAGCTCTTCTGTGAGGTCATTAATACTCATTCCACAAGTCTCGCTTCAGATAAAGATAACTCAAACGAGACATGGATGAACTAAAGCCGGAGGAAATCAAGAGATAAATCTTCCAGTCCTACATTAAAAACACTGCAGCAGACTTAAGTGTTTTACAATAAAGCACAGCTCACACAATACGAAGTACAAGTAGAACATGAGTAAATTAAAATAAAAACAGTAAGGTACATAAAATCTGATCAAAGTATAAAATCTGATCAATAAAGTTGGAAATCAGAAATTAAATAAAATCAACTACTGTACAGTATTTTAAAAAGTGTTAAAAGCAAAGGAAAAGAGGTTTGTTTTAACAGAGACCTAACTGAGATGGGGGCAGCTTGGTCCACAAGTTAAGAGCTATCCAAAGCACAAACCACCTCCTCCCATTCATTTAAAGGAGCGTTTCATCTCCAAAGACAAAGACAGCTCTTCGTTAAAATCAACATACGCACCCATAGATGCAGGAGACGTCGATAACCACATCGATCATATCGCAGCAGAGCTCGTAGGACTGCATGTCCACAGGTGAGCTGTCTGTGGCGATGTAGATCTTACTGACAACGTCAAACAGGAAGGCCTTCTCAATCCCTGAATTCTGTCAGCAGCAAGAAATAAAACATTATGAATAAATAAATATTACAATCAGTTAAACATTTGATATTAAAGCCGTTGTGTCACAAGTCTGAGAGTGAAGGACAATTATTTATATAAAAAGGTATCAGATGAAAGGGAATTCTTGTAGCACAGTGGTTCCCAACAGAGAGGTACAGCACCTCTTTGAATCTTCTCACCACTTGAAATTTTCAGAAAAACTCTTTTTTGCTTTTAAATGCCCTAAAATTATGGTCTATCCCATAATGTTGAGCAATGTTTTCTAAAAATAAACTTTTAGAAATATGGATAAAATAAATCAGATTGGGGAAACAGCGCCCCCAGTGGTTTGATGTCAAACTAAATCCCCGTCAATTACCGGTACATTCCTCATTCGACAAAATTTCCTTTAATACATTTTTTTGTTATTGTAGTTGTCAGTCACGAGTGGAAGCTTTAACTAATAGAAAAACAAAGCGATGATCTGACAATTTACTATGAAAAAAGGTGAAACTTAAAAAAAAGCTAAATGTTTACCAGACTGCACATATTTGGACAGTAAAATTATTTCTGAATGTGCAGTGCATAAGCATGAACCATAATTTTTTGCTGCACAAGTCAGTTTATGGCATAAATTAACATGCCTGCGACTTATACAGCAAAGTGACATATGTTTTTTTTTTTTTTCATATTTATAACAATTTTTGGCTGAAATTTGAGGATTTCATTCATTGACATGGAAAACATTGAACACTACCATTTTCAGCCGCTAGAGGGCCCTCGAAAAATGTGGCAAGCCAAGTGTCTCATTAATAGGTAAAAGTGGCTATTAATGAGACACTTGGCTTGCCATACCAAGCACCTTCATCTCGTTCCAGAACTTCTGGAGCAAACATCAAATCAGATGATAATTTTGAGCAAACAAATAATTGCTTTTTAAGTGTTAATCTTGTTAAATTCTTGTTCAAGTCCTCCCGTGCACACTCCCGCAGCCGCCATTTGGCAGCCGATCGATTTCTGGCCCAACACCGGCCCACATTTCCGGGTTGTTAGCGGTGACACATAATAGATGCGACTTGTACAGTGAAGCAACATATTTATTTTTTTCCTCACTTTATTAGACATATTTGGACTGGTGCGACATTTATGGCAGCAAGTGCGGTACTGAAACAAACTTTAAAAGCTTCTCGTTGTTGTTTACTTACAGAAATGAAGATATTTAAGAGGTTTTCCAATGTGGGGAGTTGTGGGATGAGTTTCTGCACCACTTTGCTGAAGGCCTCAAATATAGAGTGGTCATATATACTCGTCAAGTAGAAGCTAGATGACACACAAAAACAGGAAGTAAATAAGGAAATAGTCTGAGGCACTTCCTTTAAAATGCATCTGAAACAACGTAAAAAAATAAAATGAAAATATCCATCACAAGATCATGAGACAAACAGGTGCCACAATGAAACCTGGAGTAAAACTGTTATAAAACTGTCTTCACTGGTGCGCTGCAAACTGAGAACACATGGACTTTACTGAAATAGAGAAATTTAAAGTAAAAATTGTTTACCCCCATTGATGTTGAGTTTAAATGTTTGTCAAGAGGAAAACCAAGTTTCCCGAGTTAAAAACACAGTACTGATAATCAGTTTGTATCATTTTTAATTAAATTACATTTTGGAGACTTCCAGTATATTAAGAAAAGAAAGACAAACCAAAGAGTGGATGTAAAACTAAATTTACTGTACATAGTTAACTTTTTCTTACGGTTTAATTTATGACGCCTCTGGTATTTGCGTCCTCATTAGGAGAGCTGAGAGGAATCTCACAAGAACACCAGGAAACGTAAAGCCTGTGTCAAAGACTACAGAGGAAACATTTCCAAGCTTTTATTTAAATTGTCTCATTTAAGATTTGGGAAATTTTCCACATGCGCTAAGGGAAAAAAAAAAAAAAAAAAAAAGACATTTTAGATTAATTTGTTCAAGTTTAATATCACTTAGTAAAGATCAACAGGTGAGCTTGAATACCCACAAATTTCCACTTTGAACAGAGACTTTCTGTCAGTTACAGGTGCATCTAAAAAATTAAAATATGCTGAAAAGGTTATTTTTTAACGATCATTTCAGAAAGTGAAACATTATACTGTATAGATTAATTACACATAGAATTAAACATTTGAAGTCTTTATTTCTTGTAATTTTGATGTTTATGGTTTACAAATAATGAAAAAGCAAAATTCAGAGTCTCATAAAAAGAATATTGTGAAGATGTTCAGTATTAAAAACTCCTGGTGTCACATCCTGATCAGTTGATTAACTCCTAGACATGAGCTACAAATGTCTCATTCATCAAGTCCAGCCAGTCCTGAACCAGAGACGACATCAGAAGTGTCTTACCTGCTGAGGAGACAAAGAACTGGACTGTTCCTCAAAAGGTGCAATGTCCTCTTTTCAGATGGAAGTAAATGTTCATGTCATTTGTAAATCAAAGTCTCAAGTCTGGAGGAAGAGTGGAGAGGTCCAGAATCCACGTTACTTGAAGTCCAGAGTGAAGTTTCCACAGTTGGTGATGGTTTGGATCCATGTCCTCTGCTGGTGTTGGTCCACTGTGTTTTCTGAAGTTCACAGTCAACAGAGCATCTAAAGGACATTTCAGAGACTTCATGCTTCCTTCTGCTGATGAGCTTCATGGAGATGCTGATTCCAGTTTCCAGCAGGACTCGGCTCCTGCCCACGCTAACAAAAGGTACCAAACACTGGCTGTGGAACATCCTAACTTTCTGAGACACTTGAGTTTTGGGTTTTAATTATCTGTAAGCCATGAGCATCAAAATTAGAAGAAATAAATACTTGAAATATTTCACTATGTGTAATGAATCTATGTAACATACGTTTCACTTTCTGAAACGACTTTCAAAAAAAAAAAAAAAAAAAAAAAAAAAAAAAAAAAAAAATTTCACGAAATTATAATTTTTTGAGATACAGTGTGCACCTGTACTTCCAGTACTGGTTACCATTAAACTTCTCATACACACACCGGTGTACATATATATTAAAAAATTGCAATAAACTCCTCAAAATCTAACTCAAAACTGTGACAGAGCCTCAAACCTGTGGAACGACAACACTGCTTGAGATGAGTGAAGTAATAAAATCACTGTGCTTGGGTTAGAGATACTTGATCCACTTCCTCGTGCAGACAACAGGTTTTACTCCAGGAAGCTAAAGCAGGTAGGACTTCAGAAGGTAAATTTGTTTGAACATTCGTAATTCTATAAAACGAACAGATTGGCTGAAACACTTCGAGACTTGTTAAATTATTGGGCAGCTAACATGATTAAAAGGACAAAAACACTTTCGAGACTTATAATTTAGAGCTAAACATAAATTCTCCTTGTAAAATGTGCAAATCGTACCTGAGGTGCAGCTTCTCTAAACTTGCGTCTGCCAGGTGGTCGTTGGCTCTCTGGTGGATGTCTCGCTGCGTCTCGATCTTGTGATCGTCTGACAAGCCGTCCACTTTGTGGATGAACACCTCAAAGTTGATCTCTGGGTTGACCCTGTAGGCCTGGGACACGGTGTGGTGGAGCCGATCCAGAGCCTCCACGTAATCGTCCTGCAGCACAGCGGCGGAGGGAGGGAACGTGAGACGAGAAAAGGCCGAAACTATCACGACGTGCTTCCGCTGACAGCACGGCCTCGCTCCTCTTCGAGTCGTTTTAGCTGCAGCTCGAGGACAAATTTAGGTCTGCGTTCACTTATGCTGTAAAACAAGCTGCAGTGTGAGCAATCCAAGAAACATTCCTCCTGCTACACCTCGCCTACAAACAAACAAACCATGTGCTCTGATCTGCTGCGGCTCCTATTCAACCAGAAATTAGTTCTTGAGAGCTTTTAGGGCGGTGTGCAGCACACGCTGATAACCACTTCGGCTGTTTACCACGCAGAGGATCAAAATGATCTCCTGGCTCACATTAACAACGAGCAAACAAGAGAACGGTTTGGATAGTCATGAAACTTTCAGGAATTCAAGATGGCCACTACACGACGCATTAGCCAAGAGAAAAAGAGCTACAACGCCACCAAATTTACAAACACTAACTTAAACCACAACACATACAATGAGCAGAACTCATAATATTACATAACATGAACAGTGGCATAACAGATGGGGCTTCATAATACTGTACAAGAAAACTTGCAATGTGCTATAGTTTAATTAACGTGATACACTGTGCACCCAGCCCAAGCAGGAAATATGCATCCCCAACAAATGCTAAATCTTTAATTTATAATATGAGCTTAGTTTAATACATATCTGCTCACTGATCGTTAACTTTAACACGTTTGATGAGGACAACCGAACAGGATTCTTCAGCTGACCGTGTCCAACGAGCCAATCGTCCGTTTTGTTTTCTTCACCTGAGCATCAATGACAAATATCAGAGCCCCGGTTCCTCTGAAGATCATCGCGTAGTCGAAGGTGGGGTCGAAGAAGTCCACCTGACCTGGGAAGTCCCAGATCTGGAAGTTGACAAAGGAGCTGCTGGAGATGTCGTCCTTGTAGATCTTGTTGGTGCTCTCCAGAAACAAGGTCTCGTTGGGAGACATTTTGTGGAAAACGACCTGAAATAAGAACAGGGTTTCAGCAGAATGCAGTTAGTTTGTGTTACATGTGGGAGACAGTTGAGATGCACAAAAACAAGAAAAATACTAATATCAAATCTAAATATTGTTGATGGTATCATGAATTACACCCACTCAACAGAGGATTAACAACTCAACAGCTGAAGTTAAACTAATCTACAGACAATTTAAAATTACAGAAATAACTGGATTTTGGCTGAGATTAGTTGAAATTTTAAACTATTTTGCCACTAAGGACACTGTTTACAAAATCTGATTATTAGGCAACCAAGAGTTCCAATAGGACACTGGTCATTACCTATTGATTACGCATCAAGTGTGGTTATTTTTTAATCTATATGCTAGTTTAGTTAATCAAAATTAGCCTTTCATGTAACATTATTGAGGGATCAGACAACAGTTTAAAAAAATATATAGGATTTCTTAAAAGGAAGGAAAATTTGTGTGACTAAAATGTGATTATTGCGCAACTTGAATTTATGGTGTAATTTTCTATTCCTTTTTATTTTTCAGCGTTTATATTTTATAATTTTAAATAAATCCAAGATAAAATTTCTGTTGCATCATCATACAAACTACTAAAAAACACTGATTTCAAACAAGATGACTCATGTATCCCCATTAAGAGCAGAAATGCTGTATTTTTCCTCCTTTTCAAGCCCAATTAGATGTGATTTTATATAATTTGTGTTTTAAGTGTTTGGTTTTTTTAAGGGTTATATGTCTCAATAAATAGGTTTTGTAATTATTCTTTTTTTTTTTTTTAAGCGTTAACAAGATTTAATTGAGTAATGTGTTTTATTTAAGGTCACTGTTCTTAAAATCCTTTTTGGATGAATAAACCTGCCCCGTCTCATGGAGATTTTGGTTTCAATTAGTTGAGCTGACACATTAGATTAAGCTCTTCAGTTAAGCACAATTATGAAACAGCTGTTTTCAAACTTTTCAACACTTGTTGCACAGATAGCGCTGGAAGTTGCTTCATTTGAATCGATAAATCTTGCAGAGGTGGGAAAGAATGTGACAGACACTGCAGCGCACCGGGATCATTTAAACGTCACGTGCCAAACAAAAAGGGAAAAGGGCAAAACACTGCAGACTCACTCATCTGATGCAAGACGCCACCGAGCTCAGCATTTTTTCTGCGTCATGATTCAAAGCTTGAGAGCAGCTCCAGCACTCTGGTTTAGGGACGAATCAGACGTTTGGATGGATTCATAGAAAATAGGAAGCATTGGGGGAAGGCTGAAGTAGATTTAGCTCCTTTCAGAGTAAACAGAAGTGGGCCTCAAAGACCATAGGCAGCAAAAAGCCAAATCACATGTTCCTCAGCCTAAACTGAAAACTCAGAGGAACGTTCATGAGATTTTAGAGCTTGTGGATTACAGCAAACAGCCGAAACGTCTCTGAATGCTTCAGCAAAGTAAAGTGTTTTTTTAATCATCCCCGCTCCCAAAAGTGAAGGCGGAGATGTTTTTTAACCTGTGTCTGCTTCGTTAACAAAATATCTCATGAACCACTGGATATATTTTAATTTACAGGAACTTGCTTTCTACTTTGGTGTAGTAGCGGAGCGTCATCCCCAACTCATACTTCAAGCCCTAAAAGATCACAAGATCTCACCACCCCATCCCTCCGCATCCTCCTCATCAAATGACTGGAGTTTAAAAGTCTGACGTGAAAGGTGGCGGGCGATGTGCATTTCTTCAAGGAATGCTCAGCCTTGAAATTGTGAACAGGATGAACACTTCTTGAAATTGAACAGAAATAATAAAATATGACACAGGGAACAGCAGCATCTTGATTATTCAACCACTGTGTCAGCCTGAAGACTTCAGGAATTAAAGATGGTACATGCAGAGTGGATTATGGGTAATGAAAGAACTATAAAATATTTTTATAATTCAGCAATGTTAAGTCAGGTCCTCTGGGTGGCTTCTTTGTGTTGAAACGTTTCATCTTTCATCTGAAAGACTTCTTCAGTTCGAGGAGCCACAACAAACTCTGTCTTTTAGCACTCACATAGTGGAGCAACCAGTTTAATGGTGATAGGCTGGTTTCTGGAGTCCACTCTCTCTCCTGCTGAATTGTCTGAGGCAGCCAGAGCCAAAGTGGTTCAAAAACATCAAAGTTCATGCTCAATAATCCAAGTAATAAATCCCACAAAGTTAAGTTTTTTGTGTTGAAACGTTATGAACCACTTTGGCCATGGCCGCCTCAGACGAGTCAATGGGGGAGAGGGTGGACTCCAGAAACCAACTTAGCACCTTCAAACTGGTTGGCCCACATATGTGCCACTTACCTTGTGATCAGGGCTTACCATCTTGCATGCCTGTTTTCAATTGCTGCAGTAAGGATTAAACCTGGGTTGAAAAGATCTTCCCGTTTCCTCATGTGGCTTATTTGATTAGTGAGTTGATGATAGGATAATTATCCAACATATTTGGTCCTTCGAGCCGGATACGAACCAGCGACAAAAGGATGGAGTTTGTTGTGTCTCCTCGTATTGAAGCAGTCTTTTGGATGAAACATTTCAAACAAAGAAACCATCCTGAGAACCTGACTTTGTTGGGATTATTACCTGGATTATTGAGCATAAACTTTGATATTTTCATTATAGCTATTTACTGAACAGACATCAAAACTGTTTGTTCTGAGTGCTCCATGTCCATTGAATGAGGGTGGACCAGACCAGGTGGCAGATTTACAACTTTATCTGCAACTTGGAGGTAACAGAGTTCATGTATGTGGCACAAAAAAGAAAAGGTCCAGCTAATTTATCAACAAAGGCCCCTTTTGTCCAAACAGTAAATTCAGCCACGGGTTAAAAACAACAATAATAAATAATACTGAGGATGTTGTTGGAAGAAACTGAAGGTGTCGCAGAGGTTAAAGACCAGGTTAAAGGTGTGGTCACCAGCTTTAATCATGTGTTTGGCATGTTACAGTCACATGTTGGGTCACGTCGAGCCTCTGTCCACCTGATTAATAATTAACAGCAACAGATTATCAGACACCAGTTCTCTTGCTGATTGATTGGTGAATTGATCACCGACATTTTGGGCAGAAGAAGAAGAAGGAGGCCTCCTAAAAGCTAACACTTAGTTTAAACAGCTCTGCCTACCTTCTGTATGGATGACTTGCCGCTTCGCCTCAGACCCATGAGCAGGATTCTCGGTTTGCTGTCGGACGCCGTCGGGCTTTCCTCGATGTCGGCCTCCTCATCCTCCCCGTAACCGAAATCTTTGGGGAAGGAGTCCGTAACCCCGTAGCCGTCGGGCAGCTGATCGTCGTACTGAATCGACATTTTCACCAAACGTTGGCCGCTTCCCCCCCGGTTTCCCGCCCCCCCCACCCCTACCCCGTTAGCTGTCACTCACCACGCCCGTGTTTGTGCCAAACGGGTCGGTACACCGACGTCTAATAACGTCTCGCAAAGAAATTAGCTTGTCAAAATCGGCCGAGGTTCGTGGAAACACTCAGCGTTGTCCCACACATTTCTCTAGCATTTCCTCTCACTCTCCGCCCCGCCTCTTCCTCCGATTCGTTGTGTCGGATTACACCGCGAATGCTGATTGGCTGATTACTCTGTCAATCAACTGAGGCTTCGCTCTGTCACATGACAAGTACTCGGACTTGTTTTGTGAACAGATCCAAAAGAAGAGAAAAATGTCGTTCCACAACAGAAAACAGTTTGAAGCTGCATTGTGTTTGTTGCATATTTTTAAGTTTTGTTGTTGTTGTTTTTTTAATTATTATTATTTGTTTACCAAAAGTGAAAATTAAATGCAGGGTTTTTGAACACGGTAGTTGTTGTCGTGCAAAATTACCGGCAGATGGCGATAGACACATCATAGAAAAACTTGAAGCGTTCACAGTTACTCAAAAATGTAGGAAATAATTCAGGGCACTTTGCTGTTAAAATACGTATACTGTATTCATTATTGTATTATTATTATTATTATTATTATTATTATTATTATATAAATTTAGCTATAATTTAAATTTACAAAACTATTAAGTATTTTATATATATATTTAATTGAAATAATGTACAAGTCATGAACTACAGAGATGAAAGCTTCTCATAGAATTAACACAGTTGTTAATTTTACGTGAAGTACTTGAAGGTGGCACCGCGTCAAACAGATGTAGCTTGAAGAACGAAAGTTAACTTCTTCGACCCGGCAGTTTTACTTCTCTTTCTGAAGCAGGGGCTCTCCTATACAGTATTCAGCCATTTCTAATTTATATCTCTCAATATATAAATACTACTTGCACTGTCAGCTTAGACCTGGAAACGCATCTATATGGCGCATTATAGAGTAAGTGTATTTGTTGTCAATGTTGGCCTGTTAATTGCAGCAGCTGCGAAAGTTAAGGTTTACATTAACTTAATTTAATAAACGAGTCAAACTAAACAGCATATTGTTTGCATAATATTTTGGTTTTAGTGAACGTTAACCAAATTGTTGCATGTTTTTTTTGTTTTTAACTTGAAAGTGTAATTATTTGTACACAAAATGTCTGTTTTTATTCCTACAGGCCTCAGACTCTAAGAGAGAGCAGTTTCGGAGATATTTAGAGAAAACTGGTGTTGTTGACAGTCTCACCAGTGGTATGTTACTTTTTAAATAGTATTTCTTTGGTTAGGGAATGAAGAAAAGAGAACCCACGTGGTTTTTAGTATCCTTGCTCCAACACAGCTGATTTAAATGACCTTTATTAGGCCTCTGTAGGATTTGCTAATGAGCTGCTTTAATAATTTAAATCAGGTGTGTTAAACCATAAAAATACCCAAAACAGGAAGGTCTGAGAAAAATCTTAACAGTGAAGTTTAAAGTTTTCTTTAATTTTTTTAAGCTGACCTGACAAGGTTTTTTTTTTTTTTTTTTTTACCTTATATTTTTCTACCTGGATTATTGAACATGCATCAGGATATTTTTCTTTAAAAAATGCTTTTATCAACTATGAATCCAAAGCACCATGCATAAATATTGTCTAATAGTCCTGATGCATGCTCAGTAATCCAGGTAGAAACATCTAAAAAAGTTAAGTCAGGTCCTCTGGACAGCTTAAAAAAAAAAAGTGGTAGAAACGTTTCATCTAATACACGCTATATTGGAATTTCAGAAATATGACCAAGAAAGAAGACCTATCAAAAGACAGTTTGAAAATATTAAGGAACAGTTTAACATTATAGACACACTACAAAGGAATTTAGGAAGCAAACATATTCAAATTATAATAAGATTTCTGAAAAAACTAAATTGTTTAACAGAATTTAAAATTACGGTAGAATACACATAAATAAACCTGCCTAAATAAAGGTTGAATGAAAAAATAGATTGACCATTTCGAACCACACTCCATACCAGTAGGTGGCGGTAATGCACACCTTCAGTTTTTTTGCCAACCGCCATTAAACTACATGAAGAAGAAAAAGAAGACTTCTTCATCCCTGAAGGAGTGACCTCTGGCCTGCAGATGTGTGTAAATGGCAGAGTATTGGCATGATGATGTTGCTTTTCAGTGCTGGTCCATCCTTTTGGCCAGTGGTTGTTTAGTTTCCCCGGTGTAGAACTGATCACAGTCCTCCTGACACTGAACCAGTACGTAACTCTTTTTAGATTTGCCTAATAAGCACTGTTAACCCAGTAAGTGTATTTATAATCAACTGGTAAGTGATCAGTTCTGTTTGAAACTCGTCATGTGTTTTAGCCCAATGATTTTTTTTTTTTTTTTCTGTTTTCAGTTTTTGTGTCCCTGTATGAACAACAAGAGAAGCCCACCAATGCGTTGGAGTATCTTTCAGAGAAACATGTCCTGACTTCATTTCAACCTTTTGTTCGAGGCGGTTTCATTCTGTTTGGTTTTTCATCAGAATTATTATTATTATTTTAACCACTTCTTCTGAGATACGTGAAGGAGCACCTCGGTGCCGTGGGGCAGGTTTCCGACACCGAGGCCCTGCAGCAGGAGGTGATAGATCTGAGGCAGAAGTGCGCATGTCTGATGGAGGAAAACCAAGACCTCAAAGCAAAGGTGGGGTTTTGTTTTTCTTAATTACATTTTGAATTTAAAGCTGCTGCTTTTAGGCCAAAATATTAAATAAAGTCCACCTGAAGAGGAAATGAGATTGAGTTGTAGCCATTTTGGTCAAAACTTTGATCTCATGCAGGACTGAGATGTCAGTGCTCATGTTGAGCATGGCCCTCAGCTACTACCACACCAAACTTTAGCTCAACATTTGTGGCTATTTTGTGTTGGTTAAAGTCAATTAGCTGTGGTGACCAGCTTGATTTGGGTCGACATCCACAACCCAATTATTAGTCCCAAGTTTGATTGAAATCCATTACATTATTCAAGGGATATTTTGCTAACAAATTTGGAGGTGAAGCTTTACCTCCACATTAAATCTCAACTCGGTGTTGGTAAAACTGATATTTAGCACCATGATGATAGAGCTAAATGGTGAATTATTTTAATCCACAATTTTAATGTTTATCTGCTCATATTTTGTTTGATACAGAAGATGGTTCCTTTTTAAAAGTTTTTTTTTTTCTTTACACAAACGAAGCAAAAAGACTAACAATCAGTTTGTTAGTTTATTTTATTTTTTTGCTTTTTGCGTTAGGTTTAAAGTTTATTTAGCAAGTCAAAACCAGTATTCAGGAAATGGAAATGATGTCCATTGTAATTATAAACTGTTTTGTATCTTGTTTAGCTGTGGAAATCTTTTTGGGTTCAGAACCGAGTCGTCTGCATAGTTTTTAACGTAAGCTTCTAAAACAGGGGTCTGCAACAGCTCTGAGGTCACATTGGGGCTTTTAGTCACATCTGTAGCCTTTTGAAGCTTTGACCAAAACTAACATATTTTATTTACTTTTTTTTCTTCTTTATACCCACAACAGAAAATGCGAGTTGGTAGGTTCTGTACTTTGAAAAATATGAATACAAGGATCAAAACATGTTTACATTTAGCTACTTCCTCTCCAGTTTTCCAGTGGGATCTATCAAATAAAATAAATACAAAATCAGTAACTTGTCCAGCAAAAATCCAAAATTGTCTGCATACTTTAAATTTGTTTTATTGTTTCAAAGTGGTATACTTAAATTAAGTCAGGAAAAAAGACTTGTATGCCTGCAGAGACTCAATATGAACGATGTTTCCCTACTTTTGGTCATTCCTTTTACCCTGAAATGTGAAAATATCAATAAATGTTTAAAAAAAAACACATTTTGTACTTTTTTTATGTCAACCCAACTGGCAAGAAAAGCCCTCCTCCAACAACCTCAAAGTGGCCCGTGGGCCACCAGTTGATGAGCAGGTTTTGTGGCTCCAGACATTTAATTTAGTGAGCGAAGGCTCTTTGGAACAAAAAACGTTGCAGACCCCTGCTCTAAACTTTACAGTACTGTTTCTTTGTCTTTCACAGATTTATTTTAACGTGACCGCTCCTTCCAAACCTTTTTTCATTTCTGAGACTAAAACAGATGTTTTCTCTCCACAGCTGCAGCAGCATGAACCTGGTTCTAAAGATGGAGGCACAGCGATCTAGACCGCAGCAGCGCTGTGGATTTGTTAAAACCGTTAGCTTGAATTTAAAAATGGGGCAAAACTGCAACGTTAAAGCCTCAAACTTTTTACTTGGCTGCTGTGTTTTTGAGAACCTTAAGTTTATTCTTTGTTACGTATAACTTATATGTTTTGTACATATTTTCCTTGTTTGTTTAAACTTTAGTAAAGCAAGTCCTCAACAGACTGGGCAGTTTTTATTTTCAACTGAAGCACGTTTTATTTTGGGGCAGTCAACACATTCTGCTCAAACAGATTTATTTTCTCACTATCATTAATAGTTCTTTTTTTTTTTTTTAAACATTGCAGATTATTTTTTTTTTTCTGGTCAGTTTCTCACATCAATACCTCAAATATTTACTCCTTAGAAGTATAAGGACTGATTCTTTTTAAGCATTGAGAAATGAAATAAACACCTATCTAAATATAAAGGTTGTGCACATTACTATCAGTGAGGACAAATTCAATACTGTATTCAACTATTTTCTGGTAAACTTCAGCTGTAATGTGTAAATTATGAACAGAGTAGCTGATTGGTGCTCAAAAACATGTTTAAATATTATGTATCTGCTGTGATTAATAAATCCAGACAGTTCTCACTTGAATAAAAAAGTTGGTTCTTTAAAAAAATGTTGAGGTACAGTAATACTGTTTGACCAAACACCTTTTTATGTTCAGTTGCATAGTTTGCAATAAGGACCTACAGGTTTTCTTTTTTAAGTATCTTCACTGAAAACAGTATTTTTATTACATTTCTGTCAAAGATTAGACACAGAACTTTAGAACTAGAATCAGAACAAAGTTCACCGATACTTTGGTGCGTTTGATAAAATCAGGTTGTTTTTTACTTCCAAAATATTTTGTATGATCAGCATGGAAATGAAATATAAACAGATGATGGTGTGAGGACGACTGTAGCTTAGGTGTAAAAAGCCAAACCGTAAATCCAAAAGTGCGTTTCCACATAATTCAATGGATTTCAACTGTAAACTGATGCTCCTCATTTAACGTACCGGAAACATTTCCTATTTAAAAAGAAGTCCAGTGGAATGGATTGATGCAGCCCTCACCATGACGCTTGCATCCAGTTAAATCAGCTGTAGGGCAACACCAAGTTGTTTGCACATTTAAAAACAGCTGAAAACAAAACTGATGAAAGTAAAAACAAAACATGAGCTCTAAAAACCAACCCCGATGAATATTTTACTCATTGTGACAATTTAATCTTTTTCTGTCAGAATAAGAGCTGAACTTTGTCAAATCTACAAACTGTTCAAACTACCTGTTAAAAAGCAAACGAGTTACAAGAAACACCAGTTATTCTGAATATAGTTGACAAAACTGAATTTTTTTTTTTCAATAATACCATAACAATTTATTTATAAAGCACTTAAAACAGCGACAAGGCCAAAGTGCTGTACAACAGAAACAAACAAGCACAGTGGACAGGAAAACATAAAATAAAAATAGATACAAACAAACTAAATAAAATGGCCAACAATGTATAGAACAGAGAGGATCAAAAATCAGTGTTAAAGGCAAGAGAATAGAAGTGGGTTTTCAAGAGAGCCTGCCTGACACTCAGTGGCAACTCATTCCACAGTCTTGGACCTGCAACAAAGTCCTGTCACCTCTGAGCTTCCGGCGAGTTACTGGGACAGACAGATGCGTCTGGTCTGCTGACCTCAGAGAGCGCAGTGGGACATATGGCTGCAGAAGGTCAGTGAGGTAGGGTGGAGCGGAACTGTTCAGAGATTTAAAAACATACATGAGTTTTTTAAACTGGATCCGAAGGTGAACGGGTAGCCAGTGCAGGGAGGCCAAAACTGGTGTGATGTGCTCTCTATGGCCTGTACCAGTTAAAAATCAGGCTGCAGCATTTTAGACCAGTTTAATGTCAAAATAAATGTGACAAAATACACGGAGGGATAACGGCTATCTTTAAAACTATGAAAGTTCTGGTCAGTTTGTGGCTGCAAGATTTCATAGAACTTCTAAAGAACATCTAAAACTTCAAAAATTAAAATCTATCTAGTAACCCATTTCACAAGAAATCTCAACGTTTACAGAAAGAAAAAAAAATGTATAAGAACATGTTACACATTTTGACCTAATAGAACAGCTGGTGGGCCCAACAAGAGCTTATGTTTGAGGAGTTTTATCAATACCGTGTATGAGCATTATTTTTGAAAATAAAAAACAGGAAGTAAATCTTGTAAACTACATATTTTATATATAAAGAAAAACTAGTAAAATGAATTACAGTACACACATGTATATACACACAATTCCTCACAGGAAGTAACCAGGAACACCAAACTTTAATGTTATTGCTGGGGTCCTGCTGATTGTGCCCTGTGAGCTTTGACCTTCTAAGTTGTTCTAAGAGGGTCAAAGGCCAAAAGGTTGCCAGTCAGGCCTGTATTTTTATTTTTTATTTTATTTACAAAAACTAGTGTTTGAGCAGACATAACTCTGGACAGGAAGCACCCAGGAACACAAAACTTTAATATGTTGTACCCTGTGGGTCTGGGTTTCATAGGCAGATCCTAAGTTGGTCAAAAGGCACTGCTAAGGTCAAAAGGTCACCAGTCAGGCCTGTGTCTTTTCAAAATAGTGTTTTACTTGCCGTAAGTCCTTACAGGAAGTACCCAGGAGCACCAAACCTCTATTATGTGCTAGTAGTTGAAATTATGTCAGACTAATAAAAAAATTAAAAGTTCAACAAAAACACGAATACTATAACTTGATTATAAAAATAAAACTCATGAGTTTCTTTGTTGTAACGATGCTTCTTGGCAATAAAATCTGTAACTAGAGCTACATTTGTTAGAAAAATACATTTGTAGTTTGTACCCATGGAAAACAATCTTGCCACATTTCCTGTCCTCCAATTTATTCTACTACAGACCATTGTTTTGAACTCC
>JARVLU010001073.1:8721420-8731693 GCA_031762415.1 Simpsonichthys santanae | reverse complement strand
ACACCACTTTCTGTTTGAAAACTTTTTAACACACCACTTTCTGTTTGTAAACTTTTTAACACACCACTTTCTGTTTGAAAACTTTTTAACACACCACTTTCTGTTTGTAAACTTTTTAACACACCACTTTCTGTTTGAAAACTTTTTAACACACCACTTTCTGTTTGTAAACTTTTTAACACACCACTTTCTGTTTGAAAACTTTTTAACACACCACTTTCTGTTTGTAAACTTTTTAACACACCACTTTCTGTTTGTAAACTTTTTAACACACCACTTTCTGTTTGTAAGCTCTTTAACACACCACTTTCTGTTTGTAAGCACTTTAACACACCACATTCTTTAAGCTCTTCAACACACCATTCTGTTAACTGTAAAATGTTATCAGTCGTGTGATGTCTCCTTCTAAGTGTTTTTGAGTTCCATGTATCAGAACTTTGGTACCGGTACTTTCAGTTCTCTGACCTTGTCATTTTGAGTTTCTTTCAGTTTGATCTGTGTTTTGCTTCTGTTTAACAGGAAGAATGTGGATGACTTCACAGGACCCAGAGAACGAAGCGATCTGGGTTTCATCACTTTCGACATCTCGACTGATATCCTTTAATTCTGTGTAGATGGATGGATTTTGGATGCAGATGGTGGTGCACTGAGGCCTTGTGAGTCCTTTGGATCCAAGGCAGCATGGGCTTAAATAAAGTACAGCCAAATGGTTTGGTTTAAAGAGAAATTCAAACATTTGCTGTTTAGAACAACAACAAAGATATTAAAGTATATTTTCATTTTATAATTATTTTATATTGTTTCAAACTGTTTTTTTTGAGAAGGGGGGGCCAGAGGGTGTGCTCCCAATTACAGGGGCAGCACTCTCCTTAGCCTCCCTGGTAAGGTCTATTCTGGGGTACTGGAGAAGTGAGTCCAATCGTTGGTAGAACCTCAATTCCAGGAGGAACAATGCAGGTTCTATCCTGGCTGTGGAACACTGTTTCATCTCTTTACCCTCACTAGGGTCCTTGAGAGATCATGGAAGTTTGTCCATTCAGTCTGTGTTCTTTGTGGAATTGGAGAAAACTTTTGACCGTGTTCCTGAGGTACGTTATGGGGGTGCTCTGTAAGTATGGGGTTGGGGGCCCATTGTTACAGGCTGTTCGGTCCCTATACAAGGCAGTTTTAATTCACTTCTGTTTATGTTTCACCATGTCACAACAGAAGTCGTCTCAGGGCACCGAACAGAAAAATTCATATACAGTACATAAAAATCAGTTAATAATATTTATCTAAGGAGCCAGCAGATTGCTTCAAGTTTTCACTTCGGCGCAGTCTCATGTCCTAAGCGAGCACAGATACAACAGTGTAAAGCACAGGTGTCAGACTCTAGGCCTCGAGGGCCGGAGTCCTGCAACTTTTAGATGTGTCTCCCATACTCATGGCACACCCCCCACAGTGTATTCTGAGGAACATGGTCAACAGTCTTCTCCAAGTCCACAGAACACATGTAGAATGGATGGGCCAACTCCCATGACCTCTCGAGGACCCTAGTGAGGATAAAGAGCTGGTCCAGTGTTCCACAGTCAGGACAGAACCTGCATTGCTCCTCCTGGATCCAAGGTTCAACCAACGATCAGACTCGATTCTCCAGTACTCCTGAATAAACCTTACCAGGGGGACTAAGGAGAGTGATGCCCCTGTAATTGGAGCACACCCAAACTGGATTTTCACTGACAATGCACTTAATGTTCTCTTAGCGGAGCAGATAAGTGACCAAATTCAGAACTTCCCCTTAAATCTGAATGGAAGCAAAACTCTTTGCATAGAACTTACTTAAATATGAATCTAAAAAAGCTTGTTAGCCACTTGAAATTTTAAGATTGTTGAATTGCCATCATTGTGCACTATTAAATATTACATTTTTCATAAAAACAAATTATTTTCATTATTATAATTTATATGTATTATTATTTATGATTATTACATTACAAAAACATACAGTAGTCCCTCATTGCTTTGCGGTTCGACTTTCGCAGACTCGTTCTTTTGAGGTTTTTCAAAGTAAGATTGGACATGACACACAGTTGGCTGATTAATTAAAGAGCTGCAGAATCGGCATGGAATCTTATTTAAAATAAATTATTGTAGCACCTGCTGCGCCTGTGTGCAGCCTAGAACTGCAGGAGAAGCTTCCTCCTGCAGCATGTCAGGATCTTCGCTCTGCAGGGGAGAAGTGGGCGAGGCCGAGAGCACTGGCAGATGTCAGAGGGCAGCGGAGGCAGAGAGCTGAGATCATGACATGCTGTGCTCTTTTACAGCGTTCAGAAACATTGTTTAGAATATTGCAAGAGTGTGGGAAGGGTTTTAAACGCCTTAATAAATATATATAAATTAATGCTAAAATAAACTACTTACTAATTTAAAAATGTATATCATAAAACAGTATAATACTGTATATGTATTTATATCTCATAAATATAAAAAATGTTTATAATTTAAAAATATAAAACTTTTGTCAACTAGCAGCTATTTTAAATTTTAATTTCTAAACAATAATCATTGTGGATACATTGTTTGTTCTTGTATCCGCATTTAAAATATTATTTCACTTATCTGCCCCACTTTCTGCTCTGACATGAATTTACAAGGTGTTACACATCTTTTTTTTTTTTTAATTTGCATTTCCCTGAGTTCATTTTCATTTTCTCCGTGCATGCGTGGATTTTCTCTGGGTACTCCGGTTTCCTTCCACAAACCAAAAACATGCATGCTAGTCTGATTCTTCTTCTTCTTTCAGCTTTTCCCTCTTTAGGGGTCGCCACAGTGAGTCATTCTCCTCCACCTCACTGTCCTCTGCATCCTCTGTCCTCACTCCAACTACCTTCATGTCCTCTCTAACTGCATCCATATCTAATCTGGGGGTGATAATAGACCCTTCCTTGAAACTTAACAGTCACGTAAACATGATTGTTAAATCTTGCTTCTTTCAGCTGAGGTGGCTGTCTAAGCTGAAGCCCATACTATCCAGAAAGAACCTTGAGACAGTAATCCATGCTGTCATAACATCGAGGCTCGATTACTGCAATTCACTTCTGTTTGGAATCAGTCAGTCCTCCATTGCATGGCTACAGCTGGTCTAAAATGCTGCATCCCAATTCTTAACTGGTACAGGCCATAGAGAGCACATCACACCAGTTTTGGCCTCCCTACAGTGGCTACCCCATTCACCTTCGGATCCAGTTTAAAATGTTCATGTATGTTTTTAGATCTCTGAACAGTTCAGCTCCACCTTATCTCACTGACCTTCTGCAGCCATATGTCTCACCGCGCTCTCTGAGGTCAGCAGACCAGATGCTTCTTTCAGTCCCAGAAACTCGCCGTAAGCTCAAAGGTGACAGGGCTTTCTCAGTTGCAGGTCCAAGACTGTGGAATGAGTTGCCACTGAGTGTCAGGCAGGCTTCCACACTCATAGTCTTTAAGTCTTGCTTGCAAACCCACTTTTATTCTCTTGCCTTTAACATGGTGTGATTTGTTTTGAACCTGTCTGTTCTATACAGTATTGACCATTTAGTTATTATCTGCTGCTATTTGCATCTATATTTTTATTTTATGGTTTTTTTTTTTGTCCGCTGCATGTGCTTGTTTGTTTCTATTGTACAACACTTTGGTTGGCCTTCTTGCTGTTTTAAGTGCTCTACAAAAATAAATTGGTATGGTATGGTAAAATACCATAGTGTGTGTGTTTTAGTTTGTATGTTTTGGCCTTTGGCTTGTCCACCTCTAAAATAAGTGGTTTATTTTCATAATTCATCACTTTTTCAGTGTGATGTTACATTTTAATCTTCTTTAAGAAAAAAAAAACAGATTTTATTATCTATTTACCCCCTCTTAACAAGCAATGACCACAAATTTATGTTTTTTTTCCTGCAAATTAAAAATACTCATTCTTTTAATTAGTGAATATTGATTAAATAAAATAGATTGTAAAATGAGATAAACTAAATAAATGAGCAAAATATTTTGTGTTTTGTGGCTTTGATTTGGATTATTATCCACAAAAAGCAATAAAGGACTGAAAATTAGAAATTATTTGCATTCCTGCATATGGAACATTAGGCTTTTTTACAGTTTACATCAGTGACACAAATTATTCCAGGTATTGAAAACTTCAAAAGTTATTTATTTATCATTTGCTCACTATACAAGATACTGTATTGTAATACAACATTTCATACATTAATTTTACTTGAAGTATTTTACAAAGTACAGATTTGTTTTTAAATATAAAGCCATCAAAAAACCAACAGGCACACGTGAAAAATAAAGACATGCAAACGAAGTTTCAAAATGACATTGTCAAAATTTTGAAGAAAATAAAAGGAAAAATCAACAACTATTTTTCTTCATGTGCACTTCAGGATTTTGAAAATGTAATGGCACATATACTTTAAACATCTGTGTGTAGCAGCTTCTTTTTGTAGAGAAAAAACACGTTTTTACACGAAGGCGCGGGTTTCAACCGTGAATTTTGTAGCTTCAACAAGACAGAGGTTTTTTTTCCCCGAGGTCAGCCTGTTAGCTTAGCTCGTAGCTTAGCTTATTAGCTTAGCAGCTTTTAACGATCCAAAAATTCAATTTTGGATCATTAAAACAAATTTTAAAGAAAAGAGAAAGGGGGCGGGGGGGACAGTGAAGAGCATCAGAGTTGAGCTTTTTGTCATCTGGTGTCTTCAGTAGAAAGAGAGAGACGAAGAAACGATAAAGCCCATAAATGAAAATGAGGTTGATAATTTTCATTTATAATGCGATTAATTGATTTATTGTTTATCGCGACACATCATAGTCACATTGTATAACAGGTTTAAAGTCAAACAGGGTGAGCTCATTTTTTTCCATTCAGTCCATGTGATAGCTATAAAAGAATACATATATATACTGTAAATTTCAGTTTTGCCTGCTTTTCCTTTCTCACACGGGTCACTGGTGCCCATGTCCTTCAAGAGAGGGGTTACACTCTGGAAAGGTCGCAAACCTGATTGGAAGTCTTGGCTCTGCTACAGATGTTACTCTTAAAAGGACTGTTCCAGCGCCTGCACTGTTTTGTGGATCCATTCAGCTCAACGCAGGGCTTGAATTCATATGGTGAGCTTTGTGCAAAACAGTCATGTGCACAGGCCTTTGGAGGGCAGGCATTCATGTGCAAACGGGACTGGCAACCAGGAGGGTCCTCTGTATTTATGTGAAGACAGAAAACAATCAGATACAAAGAAGACATCTGTAAGTACACCTGTGTGGCAAATAAAGCATGCTGTCATCTCAACAAAGTGTTAAAGCACTCATAAAGAGCTCATAACAACAAATACAAAATGATTTAATGATTTAGGGCCAGGCATGGCTTTTAATTTCTTTTAACAGGGTACTTAAAGTTAAAAAAGGAAAAAAAAAAACAATTTAAACTATATATATATTTCTTCTTGTTGCCAGTAAATAACACCATCTATGTTTTGAACTAACTTTTTATGTTGGCAGAAACAAAACTCTGATAATAGTGGGGTTTTTTTTCACTTGGCACTGACATTTACAAATTTAAATATAAGTGACACTGCACAGATAAAATGCAAATTTGTGTGTTTTAACCAAAAATTGCACTACAGAAAAGAAAACAGATGTGATTTAAGATTCATCTTCTAACTTTTTTTTTACAGATCAGTCAGAATCAACAGTGAAGGTTAGCTTCATGCTCGCAGACAAAACAGAATGTCTTTGTCCCAACATCTTTAGAGAGATATTATGTTTGATAGCGAAATATTTTAGTCAAACATGAGGTTGCTTTAAAAATGCATTTTGACACTCTTGAACAGAATAATCATTTTTATCTGAAACATTGCCGAAAACTTACAAGTCTTCCATTTAAGTGCATTATCTCAAATCCACTTAAAAGAACTCCTTTAGTCCCATTTGTTTCCCTGCACATTGTGTTTTGAAATAATGACAGAATGTGAAAAGGTTTAGAAAAATTAATGTATTCTCCTAGTATTTTAAATCTCATTGTTGTTCAAATGTAAGCCCCAAAAAATAAAAAATAAATAATTGGAAAGGTTTTAAACCTTTAACACCCAGTAATTAATCTACATTGATGCTCTTGGTGGTATAATGACCCTGTTTATTGCTTCTCCTTCATGTCAGTCATCCACTATCTTTATTTTTTGTTCACCACAAGTCAGGTGGTTCTTCCCCTGGAGAACTCCGCATCAGTAACCGAGTTGTTTTCTACAGAATGTATCCTAAGGTTTGAGTCTCCTGTGGATTTTTTGCACTTGACCAGTTCCCACAGCCATTGTAAAGACTGTTGGAGAGCCAGTCTTAGCTCTCTGCACCGCAGGGCATAAAGCAGCGGGTTGACGGCAGAGTTGAGCAGACAAAGGGTGCTGCAAAAAGCAAAAGCTCTCTGCTGGGTACGAGTCAGGACAGTGGTGACATCAGCCAGCATGAAGGAGAGTACAGGAAGCCAGCAGCCCACCAGTATGAGCAGAATTAAAGCAAAAGTGCGAGCCAGCCGGATATCCATTCTCATACGGCTCGGACCTGTCCCCGCTGCGCCCTGCAGGCTGGACAAGGATGATTCGTGGCGGTGGGCCTTCCACAGGATGAGAGCATAAGCCCCCAGGATGAGTGCCAGAAGCACCAGGATGAAGCTAGTCCAGCAGACCAGATAGCCCCGGCTGATGTAGGGGAACAGGCGCGAGCAGGGTGGAGTGAGGCCTGTGGGACACCTCCAGCCCATAAGCGGCAAGAAGGAGATGATGATGGTGATGCTCCAGAGAACCAGAAGGCTCAGGTGGGCTCGGCGGCGTGTCAGCAGAGCCTTGTAACCGGCAGCATGGTAGATGCAGAGGTAGCGGTCCAGAGCAGTGAGCAGTAAGCTCCCCACCGAGTTGGTGAACGCCAGGGTGACTCCACCTAACTTGAAGAGATAAGCAACCGGGTCATCACTTTGTTGAAAGAGATGAAAGACCAGGAAGCTGGTGGTGAAAAAGCAGCTGGCGAAGACATCAGCTAAAGCTAGGCTACCGATGAAGAGAAAGGAGGGCCGCTGTCGCAGGTTGACTGTGGTGCCAATGACCACCAGAACCAGAACGTTTTCCATCAGGGTGATTGGACCGGCCATGAAACATATGGAGCCGATGGCCGTCCTTTCTGCTTCTGTCAGGACCATGTAGCAATCCAGGTTCTCACACGACCCGTTAGCTGTGGAAGATACACAAATGTGAAAAAGTCTGACGAGTGGATCACCGAGCTAAAGGACACGATCATCAAAAAAAAAATTCAAGGTGTTGTACCCATTGTTGATGAGATGTCTTTGACTTCTGCAGGATGTGAAGATGTTGGAGCCTCACATCTTTCCATTTCACTCAAAACCGAGTGCAAAATCTGATCAAAGGTAATAAACATTTTAGCGTTTGAATGTATTCACAAATGGAACTTTTATTTAAAAATGCATTTGATAATTTGATCAAATAATTCCAGTACTTCTCTTCGATTCTGATTATTCCATTTGACATCAAATCGATGAAACCAGCAACTTCCTGTGGAAAAGTAAATCAAGATGATGATGATGCAATTGCTCTTTCCTGGTTGGTCAATATTTATTCTGGAGCTAAAAAGAAAAGTTACTATTTGAAAGTGAAGACATCTGTTTAACAATGATCAGTTGATGGGTGTACTTATTATTATAAAACTTATTTTAAATTAAAAAAATAAGTTGTTCCTTCAGCATGAATTGAATTGAGCAAGCATCAGTATGTTTTTTGTATAATTAATACTTTTGCACTTAATACTTGAATTTATTTTTTTCTTTGATACTGTTTTATAAATTCCATGTTTTTAATATGTTTTAATGTTTTTACAGAAACGAGCATTAAGAATTATAACAAGAATGCAATATTATCATCCATCTAGAGTATTATTTTATAAATTTAAGTTGTTAGGATTTTATGATTTTGTGGAATATAATCATTTTTTTACTAATGTATAGAGCACATAATAACACTCTACCTTCAAATATTCAAACACTTTAAAAAAAAAAAAAAAAGGAAAAGTTGTTATAATTTAAAGGGAACAGACATTTTTGTTAAACCACTACTTTGAGGGGTCGTTTTACCTTAATACATGGTATTGGTATATGGAATGGCTTGGAAGATGTTACAGTTGCTCAATCAATGTTTGTATTCAAGAAAATGATCAAGAATAGATTGCTGAAAAGTTATGTGTAAATGTTATTCACATTCTGTATAAATCAGTTATGTTATTGTATAAATATGGTTCAGAAATTTTGCTTGAATTGATTGTTTAAATGGAAATTTTGTTTTTAAAATGGGGCAGATATAAGAATCTTTTCTTCTTCTGCCTCCTTTCATTTTAAATTTGTTTTTCTTTTAATTCTCTATATTTGTTTTGTAAATACTCTGTGTTTCAAATTTGAAATGAATAAATAAATAAAATAAAAATTATTGTACAAAGTGTGTTGTACGTTTATTGTAATATAAGCATCAGGGAAATTTTGAAATACGTATTCAATATGCTTAAAAACAAAAAAATAAATTGACGATTACATTGTACCAGCTGGTGTACTTTGGTGTATACAGTACCCACTACAAAAATGTAGAGTACACAACTGTTTTTAACCTTTTTAAGAGCTTAATCTCTGTGTCTGTCATGTAGAGACAGTTTATCCAATTAGCTTAATTTTGAACACTGATGCTTTTATATCGAAGGCTGTGCATGTTTAGATCTATTGGATGTTGAAGCAGCTGGAGAGACGTATCTGCAGCCTTTAGCCTGTTGCACAAAAATGTCTTATTATCATTATTATGAGATAGTATTTCATAAGTAATAGTAATAAGTAATTTTACTATGTTGTTAAAGACACAAGACAGGATATCCACCTGAACATTTGCATGATGGTCGCCCTCTTCTGGACATAGAGGAAACTGTTAAAGGGTAGAGCAGGGGTCTGCAATCTGCGGCTCTGGAGCCACATGTGGCTCTTTGGTTCCTTTGGCTCTTTCACTTTGAGCAAAACTAACATAAAACTGAAAAATTTCAGGATGTTATATCCACAAAAAAAGACTAGTTTTACGAGTTTTCCTGTCAATTCCTTTGCAAATATGTGGATACTAATTTACAAAGTAAATTATACCCCCTTTAACTTCATGCTTTATTTCTTCAAGATATGATACTCAATTACTCCACAATTTGAAAAAATTGCATCAGTTCAGTTTTTTTTTTAATTTATTTATTTATATTGGCAAAATATATTATTTTCTTTAAGAATCCAGTCTTCTGTGATAGACTTGTAACCTGAATGGGCACCAGGGGCTCCCTGCAACCCGAAAAGGAAGAAACGCAAAAAGACAATGGATGGATGGATGGATGGAATCCAGTTTTTTTTTTTTTCTTTTGTCTTAAACTGTAAAAATATCAATAAATGTTAACAATCATTGAATGTTTTTAGTTTTATAATGTCAGACCTTCAGGCCAAATAAGCCCCCCTCTAACAAATTTAAAGTGGCCCATGGGCCAGTTGATAATGACAATCGTAGGAGATTTTGCGGCTCTGGGCTCGTTTTATTTAATGAACGAAAGGGCAGAAATGGCTCTTTTGATCACAAAGGTTGCAGACCCTTGGATAATTAGCCATATCTTAAAGCAGGGGTTCTCAAACGTTTAGGGTTCAGGGACCCCCTCATATCCCACATGTTTATTAAATCATTTACTTCAATTAGTCTCTTTAATGCAATGGAAACATTTGTGCAACATAAATACTTAAGACCTGTTCTATAATAGTGTTAATGCAATCTTTATACTTCTAAACAAGGTGTATTTTTCATTCAAGACACACTGAATTAACAAAACTTTTAATTTCAACTTCCACAAATTACAGTTTTGAGAAAATTAACAACCAATTTAAAACTTTACCTATTCACTTAATGAACATAATAAATGTGTCGCCACTTCTCAAATTATTACAGAAAACTCTTTATATAAAACTGAACAGAATCATAACAGCAGCGGTCATACCAAGTAACAGGATTTAATCTGTAAACTGATCAATGCCGGAATGCAAATAGCAGGTGGGCCGTCGGGGGCGTGGGGGGTCTGGGGGTCCTCCCACAAAAGTAAAAGTTTCCTGCATTTAGGTTTATTGTAACATTGTTAAACATCTACATGCTTGTAAATTTTTTTTTTTTTTTTTTTTTTTTTTTTTTTTTGGGGGCCCCCCAACACC
>JARVLU010001073.1:8684211-8700947 GCA_031762415.1 Simpsonichthys santanae | reverse complement strand
CGGTATACACAAAGTAAATAAAGAGGCACACAGCTATGAAAAGGAATTACAGATGGACACTATGTGATTCAGATCAGGTGTGTAAAGGCAGAACACAAAACCAACTGATGAGTTTGCTGCAATGCACAGAAATAAAACAGTTGACCAAATCCAGTCATGCAAACAAAAGCAAAACCAACCAAACTAGGAGATAATGAAAAGTATCAACTCAATAACAGAACCCACAGATCACTGACTTCTTAATGTCAGTGATAAATTGATATTAACATAAGCTTACATGAGGTCAGATCAAAAGTTCCAATGTTGTTGTTGTTTTTTTTTTTTTTAAGCTAAACAGACTAGTAAAAACCTACTGAGGTGAGCAATTTACAAGACAATACTGTATAGTTGTGGGAAGGAAATAGAGATGTTTTAAAAATGCTGCAGTTTTATTTTCCTTAAAATAAAAAAAAGTAAATAGCATCAGAGCTAAATTAATCTGACAATGCTAGAACCTGCCTTTGATAAATGTTACTAATTGATTTTTTATTTACCAGTATGTGGATGTATTTGTTCAGTGCCCTGAGATAACTTCTATTGTGACTTGGCACTAAATAAATAAACCAAACTGACTTGAATAAAAAAAGTTAGCAAGACTAAAGAAATGTAAAAAAAAAAAAAAAAAAAAAAAAAAAAAACTTTATAAATCCAATATTCCAAATAAAACCAACACAGCAACTCCATTTTTTTTTTTTTTTTTGTGAAGAAAACAAACTAACAAACAAAAACAATGCTAGTCCTCTAGCTGATAAAAAGTTACAGAAGCTACTCAGGAAACATTAGCTTTTGTTAGACTAAACCTATTGAGCGAGTCTGTTGCACCAGTATTTAACTGAGCAAGGGGGGGATAGTAACTTGGACCCGTCCTAGACCGTGACATTAGTGGTTCTGTGTTCTGAAATGTTGACCTCACTGTGAAAAAACAGTTTTCAGGGATCCAAACACATCCAGGCCTGAGTTGTTTCAAAGCAAAGAAACTGAGAACTCTGCAGGTAAGACACTGACTGTCTAACTGGATTTCACAAAACGGTCCGTTAACGAACGTGTTGAAACCTGTGGAGGTAGACTACAAGCGGTACTGGTTCTGTTGACCCACAATGTGTTCGCTTGAAGGGAGTCATGTGATGGCACCGACCGTAACCACCATTATCAGAACTCGCACCATGCTCGTTGTGACCTGTTCTGATGAAACCAGAACATGTCCAGAACCTGCTGCGTCATACAGGTTCTAAGGCGGCCTGGACCTCACACCACATGACCACCTGCGCAGGTTCTTCATAAATCAGACTTTAAGTCTGTGTGACAGCTTTTATTTCTGTAAGGGGGGCATTTATTTTGAAAATCTCACACTTGGACTTTCAATGATGCCAAGCCTGGGAAAGGTCAGACTTTTATTTTGTCCTCTCATTTCCTGTTGTGTTCTGATCCACTCAGCTCACTGGTTGTGGAGTCACCTGTTTGAGCTCTGACTCGTCCCACAAGCTTTATACTGTATTTCAAAGAAACATCCAAACTAGTTAAACTTTATTAAGCAGCAGACAGAACAGACAGGTCCAAAATCTACAAAGGAAAGAAATGAGAAAAAACAAAGAGCGCCAAACAAATTACAACGGATTCATTAAATCTAATGAGCCAAATAAAATCAAGACCAACACAGCTGCACTGTTTTGGAACGAAAACAAAAATTAACGTTATCTTCTTAGCTGATGAAATGTTGTCGTTCCAAGCTAATCATGCTATGCTAGCTTCTGTTAGCCTAAAGCTACACCGGCAGAGCAAGCAACATACAGAAGAAGTCGTATTATTTTTAGGAGAAAAAATTAATTTAGTTTTGTGCATCTAACGTGCATTTAATTTCAATAAATAAAAACCTAATCTTGGTCAACTATCTTAATGTAAATCTTCATGAAAACTCAACTGTTGACTCTGTTTGCGGTCCTAACCCATCTCCACTGCATTAGCTGGAGGTTGCTCTCCCTGCTTGTAGACGCTCACGGTCACATCGACCGAGTCAGACCCGTATTTGTTGCGCACAAAAATGCTGTACTTTCCAGAATCTTCTGTGTTGACCTTGTTGATGGTGATGGAGCTGCGCTTTGGCTCCTTTGTGATGGTGAACTGAGTCGGATCGAGGATCTCCTTGTCGTTATGAAGCCAGAAGATCTCTGGAGGTGGGTCGCCATCAACGAAGCAGGTGAGACACAGGGACTGAAGAGAGAAAGGACGAGGAAAAATGAAGACATACAATGTTACAACTGTGGCTGATCTTTGACAGTGTCGTACCTTGCCTTCCATGATGGCTACAACATCGGGAAGACCTTTGGTTACTTTGGCTTGATCTGTGGATAGAACAGGGAACAATGACTAAGATGAGATCCAAGAAGAATAGGTTTTTATTTAGATTTTTTTTTAAATCAAACTCAAACGTATCAGCACAAAACTCACTTTTCTCAGCAATGGCCAGTTGCCTGAGGGTTGAAATCAAAGCTAAAGTTAATGCAACATGACGGTATAGCACAATAATGGTTTTTTTTTTATACGTATTGCAAAGAAGACACTTTGTAGATCAGTTTGTAACTCACTTTGAATTCATCAGTCTTTGTTAGTGATGCAGCAAATCATGCAAGATATGAACACACACATCTCAGAACTTACTTCAACCTCTGGTGCTCCAGCAAAGCTTCAGCGAAAGCTGTCATGATGACAATTAAGATATATATATAAAAAAAATCAACCCATTCAGTCTTTTTATGTTTTGTACCAGAGCTGTTTCCACTCACCGTCTCCAGACAGTTCAAAATGTCGTTTGTGCGTCTCTGTGCCGTCACACATTTCTAAGGTGTATTTGCCTTTGTCGCTCTCTGTTGGGTTTGAGATTTCAATCCACACTTTCTGCGTGCTGCTGCCAGGCTTGGTCCTGGTCTCCTGATCAATCCTCTTCTCTCTACAGGAACAGGATGATGCACAGATAAACAGTTGCTCTGCTTGTTGTGATGGATCCAGAAAAAAATATATAAAAAAAGCCAAGAATGTTTGTTTTGGATCAGTCCCTTTTCCCTTATAGCAGGGGTGTCAAACCCACTTATAAAAGGGGGCCAAAATTAAAACCTTTTTCAAACTAAGGGCTGGTTTTCAGAATCTATAACTTATGTTAGATAACCAACATCTTTTCTTGGTTGCAAGTTCCTCAACAGTTTGATTGGTCTCATTTAATGTTCTCTGTTGCACTTTTGACATCATGATTAAAGATTACTGAAAAAAAAAAATAAAGTGTTAAAAGTATTTTACATTTAAAATGACAGCTTGGGGGCCAGAGAAGTTTAATATTGTTTTCCTGTTTAATAAAGTTTTTTGTTTTTTCAGTTCTTATCTTCAAATTTTCCAGCAGATGGCGCCATCAGCCTTTTTAAAAGGAAGCTGCAATCTTTGAGAACAAAAATACATTTTGACACAACTTTAAACCAGTAATAGAGGAAACGCTGAGAAAACAAGTTGCATTAAAATAATCTAATGGAGCCTTCTGTTTATACATCTCCTTTCCGTCATTGTAAAAATCCAAACGGTTTCGGATTAAGTGTTCAGAAAGAGTAAGTTCTGCAGGTTTCATTAATGCTATAGTCTAAGTGGGTGGTGTGTTTAGAATATTTTAATCGGATTAAAACAATATATTGCTGGATATTTCCAAAATGTATATTTTGTTTATCTTGCAATGACGGGGAGAAGGCCCTCCCAAAGTCACACCAGCACAAAGCATGTAAATAAATAAAAAAATAACTTGTTTAAAACTAATGTATTAAAACCCGACAGATGAGATGGACTCACTTAAATAACCAGCTTGTCTTCAGGCAGCTGGTGCAGTATTTGAGTGAGCTGTAGAGCCTGAAGCCTTCAGCCGTGCTCTCCATCCTCAGGGGACCAGCTGACAGAGCTGCAGACAATCAGGACTCTTCGTTACTTCATGCCTGTCTTTTCGTATACTTCATTTTGCAGCGCATTTCAAAACGTATCTTATTTTTCTAACCAAAGGAAAGCAACACACAAAACATGCTACAATGAATCAGTGTTTTTCTGGTGTATTGAACTCACCACGCTGCACAATAATGTCCCTAAATAAATATAACTCACCACTTTGTATACTCAGCAGCTGGAGGAGCTTGTCATACTCTGAAAATAAAAAATACATAGGCATTAAGACTGCAGTGATCTTATTATACTGCTGCTGGGACTCTGTCAACACTAAAACAATTCCCTAATTTAAATGAATAAAGTGTTTTTGAGTCATTTACTCACCGCCATTCAGTAACTCTAAAGTGCTGACGTCCTCTCCCCTGTTGTCTGACACCACAGCTCTGTACGAGCCGGCATCTTTCTTTGTTACCTGAGGCAAAATAATCCTAATTAATATAATAATTAACCTTTAATCTACTGTTAACCCAAAAACTCATTTCAAGGTGAACCTTCTATGTGTGAAATCTTTTAAACATTACTTTGCTGCTGTGTTTAGTGAAACATGTTTGTTTGCACATAATTTACACCACCGACTGTTAAGAAGTGCTGAAATAAACCCATGTGAAAACAGACCTGTGGGATGGAGACAGAGCTGATTCCAGACGTCTGATCATAAACGAACTCCTTCATTTCCACCTTGTCCTTGAACCACTTCAGAGTTGTGTCCTTCTTTGTGTTCGTCACCTGTGGAGAGATGTAAAGCACATCTAAAACCAAAACATCTACGTTTCATCCCTCTTCTCGATTGGTTAGATTTAGTTCCTATGTCTTTATTTGTTTTTCAAGAAGGCCTGAGATAAATTCAGATTAATTAGTTCACAAGAAAATAACAATAAAATATGTTGTCAAAACCTCTCCCAAACTGGAACATTTTAAGAATCATTATTATTATTATTATTTTGATTTATAAGTCACCTTTTTGCATAAATCTGCACGTCCTGCAACTTATACACCGAAGCGACAAATACTGCATTTGTTATTTTCCCCATATTTATAACCCAATTTTTGGCTGAGATCCGATGATTTCATTCATTCTGACATGGAAAATATTGAATACTACCATTTTTAGCCACTACAGGGCACTCGAGTGATATGGCAAGCCATGTTCTCATGGCGTCAACACCAGTGAAGCACGGGTGTTGACGCCCGGCGAACATGCCCGAAACATTTTCCGTCTGGAGGCCGACTAGCCGACGACCATGGATCAGGTCTATGCATCTGGCTGCAGCTGGCTATGAGGGAATGCCTGCTGGACTCTGGTGCTGTATATAAGTCTGCAGCAAACTCTACTTGATGCTCATTCATGACATGTTCCCTGCATTATGAATGTGTGTAATCTGTCTTGAATGAATCCTTGCAGGTAAAATGCTGGTGAAAAATCTTCTCCTGCCATAGAGTGTGGTTCTTTTATTTAAGAACGTTAAGAGAGAATATTATCCTCCAACACTTAACAACATAAATTATTCAAATACAGATATTACGTCATGTTTTGTTGTTTTAATGGGTGTGCTGCATGTAAATATAGAAGTACCTTGCACTTTATAATTAACTCACAGTCCTCATTCACGCTCCATGTCAGAAATGTCTGGAAATAAGGTCCTTGGGAAACACAACAAATGATTATGAAGCTGGGCCACAAAAACAGGAAACATTAGCAGTTCTGTCAGAACAAACTACAGTATAGATAAAAATACAAATATTTATGAAAATGGTCCAATTATGGCATTTTGAAAAACAAGTGAACTGGTAACTGAGGAAAATACTACTTAATCTGATGGAGTTTGTGATACAGATTAAAAAAAACATTTATTTAGCTGTTTGAACAAGAATTAGCGTTTTGCATTTTAAGTGTGTATTTAAATAGAAAATGTGGCGTGAGAAACTCTGGGATATTGGCCTCCAAACACATAAAACAGATGAAAACAGGTCACTAGTCAGCACAAAGCTTCAAATATTTATTTATTTGATACTAAAATTTTACAAAATCTGAGCAAGATGGTTAATTTATGTTTTTTTTTTTTTTATTAAACACTAAGATTAACAAATATACTGACTCAATGTAAAATAGCGAAATAACTCACAGTACCTGGAATAATTGGAATCATTTCAATCATTTGTTATGATTAATGAATGTTTCTCAGAATATTTGTTAATTTGTTGTTGTTGTTTTCATGCATGTGGACGTCTAACCTGTTTTTCTCTGTTTGTCTCGTCGATTCGTGTCAGCCAAGGCCAGCGTCTCACGAAACTCTTAACAAGACACAAACGTCAAACTGTGTAAAATAAACCGAAACATCAACCAAACCACTCAGGTCATCAGAACATTTGAATCTTTACAACAAAAGAAAAGGCAAAAAGTGTGAATTTAATCAATTTGTATTAAGATTATTCCTCTAGTTGCAGAATTTTTTGTTTGTTGAGTCAGCACTGTTGTTTTACTATTTAAACAATTCATGAGTACGTTCAGCTTAACTTGGAATAAAGTTTGGATTTTTGTAACTTTTATACTTTTCAAAATATTAAATTTTTATTTTATTTTATTAAATTTATTTGAAATAATATTTCTCAAAATGTGACGCGTTCCCTTTGAAATCTGCTTTGGCAAACCTGCTGGATTTTTGCCTTATGCTACCTTTAGCATCCAGTTTAAACTCTGCTGGCTTTAGCTTTTAGCTACTGTTTTGCTAGTTGTTACTGCTCTGCCTGCTTTGAATTTTAGCTATTGTCCCATCGGTTTAAGCTTTTTGCTACAGTTTTGCCAATTTGAGCATTAGCTGGTTTTTTTCTTGTTTTAGCTTGTCTGTTTACTAATTCTAGCGACAATGTTACTTGTTTTAGTTTTAGCTACTGTTGTGCAGACTTTAGCCTTTTACAAATGTTCTGCTTATTCTATCTTTTAAAGCACATCAGGTTGTTTTATCTCATATGCATAGTTATGTTTTGGGTCTGATGCTCCTTTTAAAGAAGATGTTTAATATTTTATTTGAATGTTCCTTGTTTTTGTTATTATTTTTTTTATTGCTGTGTGTGTGTGTCAGTGTTAAATGTTATTGTTAAAGTTTGTTTTATGAAACGTTGAGTTTTGTTGCCAGTAGCTTTGAGATTTTTAATCTCTTGAGTTTTCCTCTCTCCTGGTAAAATAAAAGATTAATAAAAAAGTATCTAGTCTTTTTTGTTGTTTTATCTTTTAGTTTAGGTTAACTAGGTACTGTTTAGCTTATTTTAGCTATTAACTATTGTTCTGCTAGTTTGTACTATTTGCAGCTCTTGCTAATTTCAGCTTTTAGCTACAGTTTATTTGTTTTAGCATAATCTACTGTTTGGCTACATTTAGCTTTTAGGTACTGTTAAGCTGGCTTAAAGCTTTTGCTACTGCTTTCGTAATTTTAGCTTTTCACTGTTTTGATTATTTTAGCTTGCATTCTTATTGTTTGATGGTTTGTTCAGATTATTTCAGCTTTACTTCTGTTTTAACTTGTGTTGTCCTCCTTTTAGCTTGTTTTTCTAGTTTCATTTTGTGTCATGCTCACTTTAGTTTGTGATCTGCTGGTTTTAGCTTGTGTTCTTCCCATTTTAGCCTTTGTTCTGCTGGTTTTAGCTTGTGTTCTTCCCATTTTACCTTGTGTCATGCTTTAGCTTGTGCCTGCTGGTTTTAGCTTGTGTTCTTCCCATTTTATATTGTGTCATGCTCACATTAGCTTGTGTGGTACTTGTTTTAGCTTGCATTTTATAGTTCAACTTGTGTTGTGCTGGTTTTAGCTTGTGTTCTTCCCATTTTAGCTTATGTCATGCTCACTTTAGCTTTAGCAGTCATTCAGCACACAGGACTCACCACATTCTTACAAAAAATATAGTTTTTCTAATTTTTAAGGCCTTTTTTTCCTAACGTTAAATTTTCTTTTAATCTGACAAATTAAGAGTTGCTATCTGAGATAAATTTGACTGAAAACATGAGAATCTCGTGGCAGAAATGAGTAGACGACATACTTTGATCCACAAAGACCAAAGTGCACTGGTTCTTGGCGCGGCCGTCCCTCAGCTGAGCCGTGTACGAGCCCTCGTCGTCCTCAGAGAGCTGATCAAACAGTATCTCCACCAGACCTTTGACCTTGTCGAAGTTGATCTTACGGTGCTGCAAAAGAGCAAACAAACGTTTCGGAGAGCAGCTCATCAGCAGACAGATGATCCCACAGGAGACGTCGTAAATCAGAGCGCAAAGAGTCTGAAGCAACATCTGCGCTCTGCAAATCTAATATTTTTGTTTTTGAAAATATGCAAACACACCAACAGGCAGCTGCACAAAGGAAGCAGCAGACCTGCGGCTCATTTTCATGGCATATATTCATCAGGTTGAAGGTACTTCGTGCATGTTGAAAGGCCTCGTGGTGGCTGTGATTTGTGATGTACGGCAAGCCCAAGGGCCCTAATCAACTAAATGGCTTTTGAATTTGCAGACGTCAGCTGTGATCATTTAGGAATAATGCATAATCAGTAGTGTTCAGATGGAGCTCTGATATTGGGAAATAATGGAATAAATGAAAGTGAAACGCAACTGGAAGCTGCTGAATGTAAAGCAGCCACACACAAACATCAACACGGACCAGAGACACGACACGGAGCAGACAAAGTTGTGAAACTGTAATAAATATTCTGCGTCGCGCTCAGCGTTTTCCCCGTGGCCACCTCAGTGCAGCATGGTTCAATAACCCAGACACCGGCGCTGATTATTTTGAATTTGTTCTCATATCGTATATTTATGCTAAACATGTTTGTTCACTTGCAGTTTGTGTTCCTTGATGATTGTGATGTTCCATTTTTTGGGGGTCATCTAGGCTCACATTCTGTGTTAAAGTGGCTGACAATATCATTTATGTTTCTTATTTTGTGTCTGCAAAGTAAAACAGCCTTTGTGCACAATAAGGTGAAAGTGTTTCTGTTGTTGTTGCTGCGAGCAGCCGCAGCCTCCTCTGACACATTCAGTGACAGCGAAACAGGTTTTCAAAAGAAACCGTTGACTAATTTATCGTTGCTCACCACCGAAATTGGAGCGCAAATATGTTTTTGCCTGTTTGTTTCCAAAATATCTCAGGAACTACTGGATGGACTTTAATGACATTTGCAGAAAGGGATTGGTGGATCCAACAAAGTTAAGTCAAGTCCTCTGGATGGTTTTGTTTTGTTGAAACGACTTCATCAGTCCGAGGAGCCACAACAAGCGATGATGGATATTTTGAACCACTTTGCTCATGGCTGCCTTTGACGTGTCGGCGGGGGAGAGGGTGGACTCCAGAAACCATCTTAGCACCATCAAACTGGCTGACCCACTATGAGAAGGTGCTATTTATAAAACTGTTTGTTGTGGCTCCTTGGACTGATGAAGTCCTTTGGATGAAAGATGAAATGTTACAACAAAAATAAACCGTCCAGAAGATCTGACTTAACTTTATTGGATTTTTTTTACCTGAATTATTGAGCATGAACTTTGATGATTGGTGGATCTACAACTTGATTCAAGCTGATTGTCAAAACCAACTCACTTTAAAACACAAAAAGGTTCATAACTCAGTCAGTTTTACAGATTATGTCCTAAAAATCAGCTCCTCAGTTCGAAGCCATGGTGCCCAACCGGAAATGGGCGAGATTCTTCGTCTGGGTGGAAGGGAGGTCTTTGACTGGAGGAGATCAAGTGTCTGGGAAGTGATGTCAAAAGTAGGACGTAGCAAGACCTGGATTGAGAAATCGGGGCCTTATCAGTAATGAGGGCGTTGCTTCGGTTGGCTGTAGTGAAGAAAGAGTTGAGTCGTCTGGATTTCCTGGTCTGTCTACGTTCCAACATTCACCTATGATCATGAGGTTTGGATCATGACCAAATAATGAGATCCTGGATGCAAGCTGTCTAAAATATCTTCTTTTGCAGGGTGGCTCAGCCTTAGGGTGAGGAGCTCCGTCATCTGGGGGGAGCTCAGAGTAGAGCTGCTGCTCGATCACATTGAAAGGTCTCAGTTGAGGTGGTTTGGACGGACACCTCCTCCCTTTGGAGGCTATTTTTTTGGCATGTCCCGTTAGGAAAACACCCTGGGCCAGACCCAGAACTTGCTGGAGGGACCCTCTCACTTTGGGGTTCTCCAGGAGGCGATGGGGCTCTAAAAGGAGATGGAAACCTAAAATGTGATGTGGTAGTAGCTGCGAGTCATTCACAAATCATATTCCGAGCATGGCATCTTGCAGTATGATCAGAATGTGGTTATTCTTTTATATTTTTAAAGATTTCAACCCCAAAAAAATTGACTAGAACTCTGTGGGTTCTCAGCATAAGACGATCTTGGTCTAAAACTGGCATGAAAGGCGGCAGACGACATGCGTTCTTTCCAGGAATACCAGGATTTTAATTGCTTCTACAAACATTTACCACTTTTAATTAAAACCACAATCCCACCTGTTCTTTTACTGGATGATTTAACGTCTTGAATATTGTTGGTTCAGGAGAAGTTTGCTCAAACTGTTTACTCGTGTCTCTCACCATCATCGAACCAAACGTGACACGTTTTCCAGATGTGGACCACGTCTCCTCCTCCTCAGGTGATCCTCCCGTCATCCAGACTTCCTCTGATGAACTCAGCTCGGTTTCTTTCTGCTGCTTTACACACCTGCTCCTCACCTCTGCTGACAGCACCCATTTCCTGTTTTGTAGGATGTTTGCTAAACCACTAATTCCTGTTTTGGATTCACGTTGAGGTGTCGTGAAGACAGGTGTCCACACACTGATGATTTACGAGCCTGGACACGTTCAGGATACAAAGGTGCTGGTTCCTCTATAATTACTACAATAAATATTGCCTAAAAACTACCTTCAGTATTTTGGGATTTAAATAAATAATTACTGTTTAGAAAATTATGCAGTGAAAATGTGCACATCTGGACTAAAACTATGGTTTCTCCACGGATTAAAATAGGTTAAAAAGTTTTCAATCTAGTTGAAAAAAGTATGTAAAGCAGCAGTTTTTGTAATGAACGTTTTTTGGAAAACATGTAAAGCAGCAGTTTTGAGAGGCTTTTTTTATGTAAAATTTGAAAAAAGTTACAAAAGTAACACAATGTTAATTCAAAATATTTTATAAAAACATTGATAGAATAAATCCACATTTTAAAACATTTTAGTTTAGCATTTAGTCTATTTTTATGGTTGTAAAGCATATTTGTTAAATTTAGTTTATTAAATGTGTTAAATACTGTCAATGAATTAGACATCAACGTGAAAAATTGTAGAACTTAAGCAAATTTGAAGAAGCCATGTTTTTTGAAGGATGCATGTTGGTACTTAAAGTGTATTTTTTTCTGTATAAGCCGCACCTTTTAGCATAAATTTGCAAGTCCTGCGACTTATACACTGAAGCGACTAATATACGTTTTTCACCCCATATTTATAACCCAATTTTTGCCTGAGATCTGATGATTTCATTCATTCTGATATGGAAAACATTGAGCACTACCATTTTCAGCCACTAGAGGGCCATCGAGTGTATGGTAAGCCAAGTGTCTCACTAATAGGTAAAAGTGGCTATTAATGAGACACTTGGCTTGCCATACAAAACACCTTCTTCTCGCTCTGGACCTCCTGGAGCAAACATTAAATCAGCTGCATTTTGCCACGATGTCCAGGCGAAATGCAGCTGATTTGACCATTAAAGTGCATTTATTAAGGGAAAGTTAAACCGAGACACATCTTTGCTATAATTTCAAACAAACAAATACCGGTAATTGTTTTTAAGTTTTAATCCTGTTAAATTCTTGTTAAAGTCCTCCCGTACACACACCCGTTGCCGCCATTTGGCAGCCAATCGATTTTTTTTTTTTTTGATTTCCAATTTAACTTTCACACCAAAATAAGTCGCTAAATTCACGAGGCAAACTTTAAAAATAAAAAATACAATATTTTTAATACAACAATACACCAGATAATGACTATAACTCTTTTTGTGATGGGTGAATTATACTTGATCTATCCCAAAAGTTACCAACAGTTTAAGAAAGGATCAAGTACTGAAGTTCAAAAAAAAATCCCAACAAAACGTGTTTGTCTGTTGCTAGCTGACCACACGTCGTCTTTCTGAAGTGTTAAGGAGTTTTTTATTTTTGTATAACCTACAGGAGTGCTGGAGATTTCCCGGTCGTTGCAGACGAGGCGGAGCTCAGCAGATTCACTCAGACTCTCGGTCTGAAGCCAAAGACGCACTCCGCCTTTCTCAGAAACCTCCACCTGCCAGGCCGACTTCAGAGCAATCACTGCAAGGAGAGGAGATCAACGACAAACAGTTTAGTTCACGTCAAATCTGCACGGGTGCTGAGTTAAAAAAAAAAAAAAAAAAAAAAAACACCACAAACACAAAACCAGTCAGATGATCGACAAACCAGATGTGATTACATCACGACAGAGGTACATACAGGGATTTTTGACTTGCCAGCTGAGTTCTTTTAGACGTTCGAGGTCTGTTAAAAAAAAAAAAAAAGAAAAGAAAGAAGCAGAATGAACATTTTGTCCTGACTGTTGTGTTGTCAGAATATCAGCGGGCAGGAGAGTTGATTGAAAACGTGCACAGGTGAGCAGGTGACCTTGTTGGAGTGGCAGCTTTAGAGGAAAACTCATTAATCCGTCCAGTAAAACACAGCAGTTTTCTGCTGGTGTCACAAATCCCACTGGAATCCTGTGTTTCCCTCCGTTAGGACGTTTACCGTAAGCCTTACCGTTTAGGATGACAAGTTTTACACGTTAGGGTTTTACCTTCAGCGGTGAAATCGTAGCTGGATGATATCTGCGGTGTGTCACTCAGCTCCACCGTGTACAGACCCAGATCCTCCTCGGACGGGTCTGTGAAGGTGAGAACGGACCTGACAGACAATTTAAAAAAGCGACAGATGTTTGCCGAGCTTCTTGTTGTTGAGCTGCCATCAGGGTTTCAGTAAGAAATGGTAAATGGACTGTATTTATTCAGCGTCTCTAGATATTCAAAGCACTTTACAACACAATCTGTGCCTCATCTACCCATTCAGACAGCACTCTACTAGATCTACACAAAGAATAATCAGTGCTTTATCACATTTGTACACCGATGGGACACACATCAGAGGCAATGAGGGGTTCAACGTCTTGCCAAGGGACATGCTGGTGGAATTGAACCCCCAACGTTTGCATTGGAGGATGACCGCTCTAACCACTCAGCCACAGCCGCCCCTCAATGATTGTGAAGTGAACGCTGACTCACACTGCAGTCCAGTTTTTATAATCTACCTACTGCTGCGTACGTTGAGCTATTTCAATCGTTCTGTCTATGGCTGCTGTGACTTTTGATGTTTGGAACATTTATACTTTTTAAAATATTTTACTTTATATAAAATAAAATTCCCCATTTAGATATACATATTAGATTTTTATTTCTGTTCAATTCTCTATGTTTTTATTTTTTTTTCTGTTTGCGATAGACAAAGCTTTTCCTTAGTTTACACATTTCCCAGGAGAAATTGATATGTCGGCCTGTTTTCCAGGCCAACCGGGGGAGACAGATTCAGATATTCACGATTATTGATTTATTCAGGCAGACTATTTTTCTTGTCAACCTTGAGTACAAAATAAATTAAATGACATGAAATGGGCAGATTAGTGTGCATTCAGTTGGTCCATGCTTATGAGCCTCTAGTTTCATGCTGACGAGTCCCAAAGCCGCAGGTGGCCTGCGATTCAAATCACTTCCATCTTACGGTTTAGCTCGTAAATCAGCTGATTTTGAGTCTTCAAAGCACGAACCAAACCTTCACATAGACTGCAGCCTGACAAGGTCCAATTTAGCTGCGACTGTCTTCTTTGTATATTGATAAACCAGGGTCCAGACTATTCCAAAAACAGGAAACCTGTTAGCATAAATCCAATTACTGTATAGACAATTTTGGCGTCCTCGATCAACAGCAGAGGTGGACACATCACCCCCAGAGATATATCCAGCTGCATGTGCTGTTCGAGCAGATGGGGGTTCTCCAGGACCCTGTCGCTTTGTTGAAAAGATTTTGTCATTTGCATCAAAAGTCCAATTGGTCAGATCCAAAACAGCAGTTTTTATTTCAGAAGATGTGTAAAAATCTGCTCCGATACACAGACAGAGCAAAAAAGCAGGAGGAGAACAGGGAGAGGGAAGAAACGCATGTGCCTCATTACAGAGCCAGGAGGGAAAAAAGTGTTATTAAATGTATAATTTTGAATGGTTATGTTTGACATTTGCCTCAGAGTGTGACGTGGTAAATTTTTAACAATTGTGTGTAATTGTTGTCTTTTCTACCTCAGTGGGAAACCATGGCTATGACAACACCCTACGCAGCATGCAGCCTGTGTTCGTGGCCCGCGGACCAGCTTTTCGCCAGAATTACGTGAAGCCCTCTATGCGCTCCGTTGACCTTTACCCTCTCATGTGTCACATCTTATCCACCCGCCCTCTACCGAACAACGGCTCCCTTCTCAACATCCAGGACCTCCTGGCCTCCGAACCAGCTGCTTCCACACCCACGCCAGCTCACCCGCCCGCTCCTCCTAAGCTCAGCAGGTACTCCTACGCTCCGGTTGTGGGCTCGTTCATCGGTGTGATCATGGTGCTGGGCTTCCTGGTGGTGTACATTGTGTTGGTCACTTTCAAACAGCGGCCTGTATTAAAACACAGAAGCTGGGAGATGTCGCAGCCCTTACTGCAAGAAGATCTGCACCTGTAGGAGACGCAAAAAAAAAATGGAAGACTTAAAAGATGAGGTTTTGCTCCCCAAGGTACTAGGCTCTGTCCAGAAGCATTCCCTAAATGTCTCCTTTTCACCACAAAATGAAATTGTGCTGCTGTTTTCATTGATTAGCAATCAAGGGAATCCAGCCTAATCATGCGTGACGATGCCTCGGGTGCAAGGGAAACATTTATAGGGTTTGCTTCTGGTGCAGGTGTGATGAAAATAACAAAAACATGCTTTGATTGTGAATTTTGCCTAAAATCATCTCATTATTTTCATTGTCACATGACATGTAGAGACGTAGGAGGGGAATTTTACTCTAGAAGTATGAACGTTTGGTGGCCAAAACGTCAAGGTATCAGTATGCTCAAACTAAATTTGTTTGCCAAAAGTGTTCATTGCGGTGCTTTGAAGCTCTTAATGACTAAAATGTGTGTTTCGTGCAGTAGAAAGAAAGAAAATCTTTGCGTTTGTGCAGCCTGAGGGTTGTAGACAGGTATTTATTGTTATTGTTGCCAATTTTAAAATGACTGATTGTTTATTTCTTTCTGCTTCTCCCTTCATCATTGGTCATCACCAAATGACTGATAAATATATTTAAAAAAAAATCAACAAACAAACATTTTGACAGAACCCTAAAAGTCAAGTGGTGTAACAAGTGTTGATAAACAGGTTTATAGGCGCCATCATCCAGGTAGATAACAACAACCAATGTTAAATTATTTAATCTGGACCAGGGTCTGTGAGAATCGTTTCATCCTCCATCCAGAGGACTTCATCAGTCTGTGGTCTGCCAACCAGATCTATCCCATAGGTACATTACAGGATTATTTAGTGTTTAATGTATTCATAGTCTACCAGATTTAATCTTAATTAAACAATTATTTGTTTGACCAGAACTTTTTTTTTTTAATAACTTAAAAGTCTCAGCATAATAATTTGTAGTTTGGCTACAGTAAAACAATCAAACAACAACAAAAACCAAGTAGATAGTACAGTAGTCCCTCGTTTATTTTGGGGGATCCGTACCCTGAAGTCCCGCGACAAGTGAAAAAAAACGCAAAGTAGGAATAGTGATACAAGTAGTAAGTAGTAGTTTATTTTAGTATTTATACAGTATATAGATATATTAAGACGTTTTAAACCCTTCCCACACTCTTGCAATGTTCTAAACTCTTGAACCTACGTCATTTTAACAACACATGTTACTAAATTTTCCTTACTAGCTCTGCAGAACAGCAACAGCTCTGGTTCCGGTCCAACTCTGTTCTATTCCGACTTGGTTCGTTTCTGTAGGTCTAACCCTCAGCAATGAAGCCCCCAATCAGTCCTCTAAACTCTTAAACCTACTCATTTTAACAATAAGCTACATATGGTATATGTAGCTACTAGTTTTACTTACAAGGGCTCTGCGGAACAGGAGCAGCTCAGTTCCGGTCCAACCCGATAGATGAAAAAGAAGTCCTGGTACAGCATGACTGGAGCCCACCGCTCCATCCAGCTTGATGTGCATTTGCTGCTGCCCAGGCCCGGTCCAGACCAGCACTGCGTGACCAGAACCTGACTGAACCCCGCAGCCGTCTGTTGCCTGCAGCTCCCAGGATCCGGGCCACACTTAGTCCAGATCAAGTGCAGCCCAGCCACTCAAGCAGTGAAGATACAACTTGAAGGATGAGTTCAGCTTCAGAAATATTTGACACTTTCCTGCCTTCCTGTGAGCTTATCCTGACAGGACTTCTGACCTTGCGTTGCAAAACTTTCCCTCCATTTGCAGAATGCAGGGGTTGGAAGCAGTGCTGACTTCTGGGAAGTGAACTGATGGCTTCTGGGTAATGTTGTTCTTTAGACTGGCAAAAACAGTGAAGGCTTAATAAAAGAAAACTACAAAATGGTGGCACATTTTAAAATTAATTTAATTACCTTTTTTGGGGGAG
>JARVLU010001073.1:8647895-8658972 GCA_031762415.1 Simpsonichthys santanae | reverse complement strand
ATATATATATATATATACACACACAGTATATAATATATATATATATATATACACAGTATATAAAAATAAAAAAAATATATATATATACACAGTATATATATATATCTGAAGACTCAAAAACATCTAAAGCTGCTGTTGTAAACTTTGTGGACTGACTTTTCCACCCTTCACTTTTTCCTTCTAACACTTTTCCCCCCAAACTCTTTCTTTTTCAGCTCGTTCTTTGAAAATAGAGCGGCACGCGCCGAAGGGACCAGTGATAATAAAGTTCTTGCTTGAGGGCAAAAAGGTGATTTGAATGTTCCCTTCATTACATAAGTGGAAGTGAGGCAGCAGCTTTTGATAATTTCAGGTGCCTTTGACCGATATGACAGTTTTATTACTTCAGTAACGTATAAAACTTCAATAAAAATCTATTTCCTGTGGCAGTTTTCTGATTATTGGAGCCGGGAGCCGCTGCGTGTCTGTGTGGATATTAGGAAGCTGAGAGCTTTTATTGTTGCAAAGAACGGGTCAGAACCTCACTTCTGATTTTATGCTTCAGCAGCATTTTGAAGCTTGACTCATAAACCAGAGAAGTAAATCAAAGTAGACTTTTAGGATGTTTACGAAGTGCATTATTTAAGTAAAAATTGACAAGTCTGATCAGTGTATAAACAACTGGATTGATTTAAAGTGATGGGACACGTTCTCTGATGGAGATTATTTGTTTAATGATCTAAATGAGATGGATCCAAACTGCAATTTCACACAATTTACTGATTTTTAAGAAATTTATTGCGTAAACAACAGAACAGAACGATGCTCCAATGAAATCTGACGGCTGTTAGATCCATCAGCTTTTACAGCCTCAGTGATCAGATTCAACTCATGTTTTTAGTAAACAGTTGTGCTAAAACACAAATGGCGGCCACGGGACCGTGCACGGGAGGACTTTAACAAGACTTTAACTAGATTAACACTTAAAAACAATTATTTGCTCAAAATTATAGTAATATGGTGCTCCGGGAGCGCGCAGAGGGAGGAAATCAGGAAGGAGCAACGCTGCGCATTTCTTCAAAATTTAACAAGAAAAGCACCTAAAACAATTATTTGTTTGCTCGACCTTATAGTAAATGTGTGTTTCAGTTGAACTTCTACTTAATAAATGCACTTCAGGGGTCAAGTTAGCTGCATTTCACCAGGGCGGTGCAGCAAAATGAAGCTGATTTGACGGTTGCTACAGACAAGGTGGATGAAGGTGGCAGGATTTGGCAAGCCAACTGTGTAATTAATAGCCACTTTTACCTATTATATGACACAACGGCATTCCATACAACTCAAGTGCCATCTAGCGGCTGAAAATGGTAGTGTTCAACATTTTCAGTCAAAATGAATGAAAACGGTCATATCTCAGCCAAAAATTGATTTATAAATATGGAGGGGAAAAAAAATCCATAAATATGTCGCTTCAGCGTATAAGTTGCAGGGCATGCAAATTTTAAAAAAAAAAAAAAAAAAAAAAAAAAAAAAAAAAAAAAAAAAAAAAAAAGTGACTTATAGGCCGAAAAATACAGTACTTCAACCTTATGTTCCTTCTCGGGTGCTGAGATCATCAGACCAGCTGGTCTTGGTTGTACCAAAAACCAGGTTGAAGCTTAGAGGAGATGGGACTTTTTCCATTCATGGACCCTAAACTGTGGAACAATCTGCTCAACATCAGACAGGCCCTTTCACTTCCTGTTTTTAAATCTCTCCTGAAAACACACCTGTATTCACTGACGTTTAACGCAACATGATTTGATTTACTATTGCACTGGTTTTTTTTTTTAATGCATTTTAATTACATGTTGTTGGTGTTCCCTTTTTTAATTACTGCCTTGATCTTGTTGTTAAGCACTTTGGCAACAGCAGCTGTTTTAAATGTGCTTTATAAATAAATTTAACTAGACAAAAATGGCTACAAATTAGTCTAAATAGCTAAAACCTGGTGTGGAAGTAGCTGAGTGTAATTCACTTCAGGGTCTGACTGGCTTTAACTCTATTTCAGCACAAGATCATTTTAGTTTAAAACTTTGGCATCTAAGGTGGCGGGCCTTCCTTCAAGGAATGCTTGACCTTTATTTGTATTCCAGCTTTGACTTCTTTGATGAGCAGCTCGTCCCTGAGGACGCTCGACAACTTCAGAGCTTCTATCCAGATTCAAAGTTTAGCGTCACGAAGGAGTCCAATCCATTTCAAGTCAACTCAAGGAAGTGTTTGGAAATGTTCACACGTGTAATTTGCAATTAGATATGATCTGATGAAAGAAGCAGGTAAAGATAATAGATGGATGATGGATGATGGAAGAGAACTCAGTTTGGTGATGCAGAACTGTGTAGTGTATCTTTGTTTGTGTGTGTTTGTGCGTGTGGGAGTCAAACCTGACCCTCTCCACGTAGAAGGTCAGCGGCTCCCTGCCTCTGGGTTCAGGCTCCGTCCAGCTCAGCACCACGTAGGTGTCGCTCACCTCGCAGGCGTGCACGTTCGTGGGTGGGAAAGGAGCTTTGACCTGACCTGCAGAGCAACGAGAAGAGGAGGAGGCGGGCAGAAGAAGAAGAAGGTCAACGAGAATGAAAGTGGAATCCAGAAAGTGCTGGCTGAGGTACGGGCCTTTTCCTCCTCTTATTATTTCCCTGTTCGCACAGAGTCTGCTGGATTTCATAGCAGTGGGGGAGAAACAGAACCTTGCAGACCCGGTTTAACCTTTGTTCTTCTCATGCCATGTACATGAGATGAGATCATCGGGCTCGGATCAGAGACCCTGCAGACGAAGGACGACGCGAGGCTTCAGACTGAGCACAAATCCGTTCTGCGTCTGCGGTCAACAGAACCGCAGGACGGACCGGTAAAGGACTTTTACTGCAGAAAGAGAGCAGTCGTTTGAAAAAAACGCTGATCTGTTAGAGCCGACGTGCTCGTGTGCGCGCGTGCATGTGTGTGCGTGCATGTGTGTGCGTGCATGTGTAACCAGTGCGATGCCTTTTATATAGTTGCTTTAGTGGGGAATAACTGCTGCAGTGACAAAAAAATAAAAAATAAATAAAACAAAGTAAAACATGCTGATATTGTCTTTTTAGAACTTCAGCTAATTAAACACATCATAACTTGTAATTTTATATTTTTTTATAATAAAGTTTTTCTTCAAACACAAGCAAAACTATAAATTAGAACACTCATATTTTCCTCATAACTTCCAGCTTACAAAAGGTAAAGGTGGACAGTAACGTTTTTGCCCATGTCTTTGTGTGTCTTTGTCTGTTAGCAAAATATCTCATGAACCACCTGATCCATTTTAATGAGACCTTCAGGAAATAATCACTGGATGTACATCTACGACTAATAATTACCATTTGGAGTGAACCCAATTCAAGATGGCTGCCACAGCCTACTGAACCAAAAGGCTGGCAGCTAATGCAGAAAAAGGCTTTTACGTTTGCCAGATTTTTATTTGTAATACAATTTATCATTTCCACTTCACTACGGCAGTCTCTTTTATGTCGGCTATAAAATCCCAATAAAATATTTTGAAGTTTGTTGTTGTAAAGTGAGAAAATGTGGAAAAGTTGAAGCGTTATTTAAAAAAAAAAAACAACCTTTTTAGCCAAAAGCCACAACTACCATTCTGGGGAAAAAAGCAAGATAAATATATTTAAAAGTCATTTTTAATTAAGATTAATCAAACAAATATGTTAAATTTAATTATCACAGAAGCTTTTTGATTTTTCATGCTTTCTAAGCCAAACCTCCATCGTAGAAGAGATAAAATTTTTTTAAAAAAGCAGAAGCGTCCTCCAGGCTTTTCCTATCTCTGACTGTGAGTTAGACTGTCAAGGTTATCAGCTCCCTTTATAGGCGTTTATTCTGCCTCAGGCCATTACTGTATGTGCATTTACCGGGACACCACGGGGAACTTTTCATTCTTTTCACTGCTTCAAATGGAGCAAATGCCCATAATATCTTCAGCCATACAATTACTGCAGCTCGTTGTTAAGCATAACATGAAGATGCATTAGAGCCAAAAGCCTGGAGCAACCTACAGGCGAGGAGGTGGCAACACACGTTCCAATAAAACAGAAATGTTTTGTAAAAAAATAAAAACAAAAACTCTCACCTTCCAGCTCATCTTTTGTGAGGGTAATGGTCCTTCCTCGATCCACTCGGACCACTGAAAGAGGACAGAGACATGATGTGAAGGGAATAGACAGAAGAGACATGAAGGTAATAAAGCTCTATGGGAACCTGTGATGACACTATTTATTTTTTATTCTTTGCAAATGTTCCAGAAGCAGCCAGACGCAGAGAGGTGGGACACGGCAGGATGGAGAGGAGGCCGGAGGGGAGCCAGCAGCCTCGTGTCTGTCCTTCATCTGTGTTTAACGACCCAAAGCACATGACCGCAGTCCACCTGTCCTCGCTCTTACTCACATCTCATCCATCAACCGAGCGGCTTCAAAGGTAATCTTTGAAGAAACAAAGCTTTGCACTCGACGATGTCGTTACTGATCAGTCGCAGGGCGAACTGCTCGAGATGAGATCTAAATCCACACGCCTGCATGTTTTATTTTCTGACCGTGCTGATGTCACTGCAGGTGAACTGGGGCGACTGAGGCAGATGTGAACAAAGAGCAGGATGGAGCTGAGGACGTGTTGCTGATGCTGCTTGCAGGATGCGGATTTTTCCTCTCTAAGAGAGAGGTGGTGCCCACACAAAGAGGTTATTTGCATAATAATGCATGTCTTGTGAATTAACTCATAATTTCTAATCAAACAATTTTAAGCCCCTATATGACATATGACACTCTGCAGGAAGGAGCTTCTCCCTGCGCCTGTGGGCTCCACACAAGTGCAACAGGTGCTAAATAATTTTAAATAATTTATTTTAAATTAAAAAAAAAAATCCATGCTGATCGTGCGGCTCATCCATCAGTCAGTGTGTCATGTCCAATCATGTTTAAAAAAACCCGCGATAGAGCGAGTCCGTGAAAGTCAAACCGCGAAGTAGCGAGGGACTACAGGTAGTCCTCGGGTTACGACACCCCCGGCTTACGGCATTTCGGACTTACGGCCGCCTCCCCAGTGACGTCATCACACCTCACGTTGACTTTTTTATGCAGCATTTTATGTGTTTTTTAATTTTTTTGAGGGTATTGTTTTAGCTAACTGCTTGGAAACACAGCAAAACGCCGCTGTTGTTGTGTTACATTGAAAAAAACGTGTTTAGAACGCCGTTACCGTTCACCATGTGGTTTCAATTTCGGGTTACGTTCGAAATCCGGACTTACGTTCGCCACGTGTTTTCAATTTCGGGTTTCGTTCAAAGCGGTATACGACCGGGCCGTTGTAACAGAACTCGAACGTAAACCGAGGACCACCTGTACTTTATTATAAAAACTTGTTTCTTTATTTTAGTAGCCAACTGAGAGGATCTGTGTGTGTTTTGTGACTCTTGTGTCATCTGTCCTGCCCTCCTCAGTGGTTCTCCCTCATGTAATCAGCTCCTGCCTCTGCCACCTCCTTCCTCAGGTGTTTGTGTTCATCCCCTCGTTTGTGTCTCTATAAAGTCCGTGTTTCCTTGTTGTTCCTTTGTCTGTGGATTGTCCTGTTGAGGCATCATGTTTTGTCTCCCTCCGTGTCCACGTTCTCTCCATTCACGTGTTTGCTGCCACGTCAGCGTTTTGTTTTGTTTAATACATATACAGTATTTCTTTTTTACCTTCAAGTTCTCCGAGCATCTGTCAGCACTTGGATTCAACTTACCACCAGATCATGACACCAACGGGTGCTTTTAGTAGTTTATTTCATCAAATGGCTTTACACAATCGCATATTTACTTTAACAGAAATGTAAGTCCGTCCCAACAAACGCAATAAAATAAAGATTCAGACTTTGATGTTTAAACTTAGATGTTGTTTTTTTGTTCTCCACTGGATTTTTACAACGTCAGTATGAAAGATGAAAGTGATGGGACACTAACAATTTAGTTGAATGTGGCTCTGCATCTTCAGAGGAAGAAGAAAGAAAAGAGACGACACAGCAGCCTGCGCCGCTATCTGCAGCCGTCATCTCCAAATGAGATTTAATGGGGAAAAATAGCAGCGACTGGTTGAAAATACTATTTTCTGACAAAAGATAAAAGATATTCCTTTTTGAGCTTTAAAAACTACATTTCACTTTCCAAATGATCCGTAAACCATGTGCAGTTTGTTCCTTGTACAGCTTGTGCAAAATCCTTTTATGCTTTCTTTTTGCCAAGGTGGGCAAATAAAAGATTGTTTAATTTAATTGTTAGATAATGTAGGAAGAAATATTCCATACATGCAAATCAAGCAGACAAGCCTAACTTTAGTGAGGCTTTTGGTTGTGGTTTGTTAAGTGCTTTGGGGCACATTATTTGTTTTGTCCCTTGAATATATTTTGGGGGTTTGGTTAATTATATGTTTTGTAATTAACAAGTGATTGTTTAAACTGTGGCGTTTTCAACCTGGCCTTCGGGAACTCTCCCTCTCTGGCTGCTCTTATTTGCTCTTGCTCAGCCACAGCTGCTGGCCGCAGCCTGACACTATTTTTTTTTTTAAATAACTTTTGCTTTTTTTTATTGAGATTTTGGCCTGGTGGTACCAGTTGTCCAGTTCTCGCTTCATTCTTTGGCAGTAGGTGTTTTTATTTTATTCTCTAGTTTAAGCAGTTTAGTGGCTTCGATGGCCCTGTATAGGGTTGGCCCCCTGCTGTACCTTTTTTGTTCCGTTTGACTGGATCACTAGGCCCATCTTTCTGTTTAATACTTTTTTGGGGTTGGGTGGGGGGGGTGTTGTTCATGGTCGGACATGGGATGGGAGGATTCTTAACCTTCTACTTTTTCCTCGCAGAATATGGAAGCAGGAAAGTCTCATATTTCAAATTAAAACGAATAGAAATGCTTTTTAGTTTCAAAATAAAGCTGCATGTTTTGACTCATTCATAGCAGAAAGCATCTGAGTGAACGAAAGTCAAGGAAAAACATGAAGAGAACAGGAATTTTAATACAGTATATTGAATGTTTGAACCCTCATATTTGAGTTTGTGTCCTCCTTAAATATGTTGTGCCCTTAGTGGTCGTAACATGGCTGTTTGTGTTTTGCAACATGTGGAAGAATAATGGCCGAGTTTAATTTGATACCCATTGTCCTGGTGTGTTCCAGAGAGTCAGAGGTCCGAACGGCCTCCGTGGCTTTTGAGGGTCGTCCTGCTCCGGCTTGGTTCACAGCACGGACTCTGAACTGGTACACAGTTCCTTCCTTCAGGCCAAACACCGGGAAGTGGCACATTTTATGAATGCGAGCATTGCAGCGCACCCACTCACCCTGACCGAGGACACACCTGAGAAAACAGACAAAGCAACACAGTGGAACTTTCAGGAAACGGTTAAAAAAAAAATAAAAAAATAAAATAAAAATAAACAAAACTGAAGTAGACAAACTGCAGTTCATTCCAAAAATACAATGTGAATGCTGAATGAGTTTCCATCCTCTGAAAAGGCTGAAACAGAGATGTTAAAGCTAAAATAAACAGAACACCAGCTAAAAGAAGCAAAACCTTAGCTAAACCTAAAAGAAGCAAAATGCTAGTTAAAAGCCAAGAGATGCTAAGAGCATAACACGAGGTAAAAGTATCAAAATACCCATAACTACATGTAACAAAAAGGCTGGCTAATACTAAAAGTAGCGAAAAGCTAAAAGTAAAATGGCAAAATAGTACTGGTAGCTAGAATATAAAAGTAGCTAAAAATTTAAAAGAGCAAAAAGTTAGCTTAAAGCCAAAAATTGTAAACTGGTACTTTACAACTATAGAAAGTTAGAAGTAGCAAAAGGTTAGTTGAAAAGTAGTAAAATGCTAGCTAAAATAGCAGAATGCTAATTAATCTAAAAGTAGCAAAAAGCTAATTAAAAGCTAAAATATCAGAATAAGAACAAAGTACAGTAAGAAGATGGATAAAGAATATTTGCTAAAAAAAACAATATTTTTGAAATAATTAAGGAGTTTATGAGGAAAAAATGTTTTTAAAATTAAATATTTTTTATGTTTAAAAGATACAAAACCACAAGTCACAGTATCATGAATGAGCTGACGGTTTTGATCTGGCATTTAAAAAAAAGGCTAAAAACAGTAAAAAGTGTTCAGAAGCACTTAGGCTGCAAAAAATGTATGGGAAAATCAAAACAAGGCGAATAAAATATGAACGCTTGAATCAGTATTCCCTCAATAAGAACCCCAGAACATGATGTTCACATGCTGCACTCAGCCTTTTTAATTTTTATACAAAACTAACGGTTAAACATTTCCAACCCCGCAACAACAACAACAGAGTCAACACAGTCGAGGTCGATAACTGAGATCAGCTTGTGAAAATAACAAGAGGCCAACCACAAAATGATTTTAAAAACACTGAATTCAGATTATACGGCACCAGCGTGGTAAACAAATACAGACGTGCACAAATTGAAACCGTGAGAGGTGTTGCTAGGGAACGAGCTCACAGTTTCGTGTACTCGCTGACGTTCAGCTGTGTCTTTAACAACGACTTTTTAACATCGAGTGAACACAAAAATAGACAAAAAGTTGTACTTGACTTGGTAACCTGACAGACAGATGTTCTCCACACACATGTTGAACAGGACAATCCTGATTGATTAGTGGGGGTGATGAGGGCAGCATGGACTCTGCAGGGACTCTTTGACTCCGCTGTTAATGCAGCGCTCAGGTCTAATAATTAGGATGTAGGCCATCCATCTCATTTGAACTTTGCCAAATGGATCTTGCAGTTTCCAATACGATCCAATTATCTCACCAGCAGCACGCGGAGGAAAAAGGTTCAGCTGCGTTGTCTTACAGTCAACCTGTTGATGCGCAATACTGAAAATGGCATAAAATTGGGTTTAAAATAAGATTTTAATGAAGACCAAATCAATGAGAGTTTGCTTTTAAAGTCTAAACACAGTTATCTGAGCAATCACTCACTCGTCTTGTTCAATAATCAATTAAAACCTGATGAAATAACCAAATAGATCAAAAACCTGATTAGAAAATTCTGCTCAAGAAAAATACATCAAACTTTTGATAAAAGCAAATTAATCAAGTGAAAAAATAAACTAATGAACTCACTAGGTTTGTTTGATTAAAATCACACTGATCAATAATCTTTTCACAATCAGGCAACTTCCATTAAAACATTTAATTAAGCCAGTTATTATTATTTTTTTTTTAAAGAAAAGCACAAACTCTCTGGTTTTCTTTTGAAATGTTTTCATTTTTATGTTGTTTTGAGAGTTTATAAAAACATAAAACACCAGATAATTGATTACTTATCAAGATAACAATTAGCTGATTTGGACATTGTCTGAAAAAGACTAATGATTATACAAAACAAATTTTCTGGTAAAAATGCATGTTTGATTAACTCAACTAGTTCAGAACAAATACATTTGCAAAATAATTGAAAAAAGTATTAGTAGCATGAATAGTTTGATAAGTATTACTTTTTAAAGATTGTGTAATCCAAATACTTTCTAAGGACATTTATTTTACTCACTTTGAGAAATTGCACAACTTGATAACTTGATGTTAGATCAAATTCAAAAGATCTTTTTTAGGAAGGCCAACACCTGCCTGTATGAGGTTTAGCACCAAATGTCAACGTGAAAATTAAGCCACAAAATAAAAACATTCCTGTGGAAGTTCAGCTCTTCAGCTTCCTGCAGTCACAAGATGAAGCCACCAAGCCACATCTGTGGACCATCTCCTTGATGAGCTGCAGGAGCACAAAAGGCTGCAGAAGACCTCGCTTCACCGCTGGAGCATTACATGCCTAATGGTTTCTGGCCACTTTGCATTATCTCGTGATGGATAAACTTACCTTGTGCTCTTACATGATTCAGCATTAACTTCTGCTGACTCCCTGTTCCTGGACTCCCACTGAATAACCTCGAGCTTCTTTATGACTTACTCAACAGTCTCCTCACATCCCAACCACTTGCCTACCTCACCCTGAAACTCATCGAACGTCTTCCTTCACTTACTGGAACCACCAAAAGTGACAAATCATTAGTAGAAATCTAAAAGTGGAAAAAAGAGCAAATATGCAGCAACAGATTTCAAAGATAATCTTTTTGAAGGAACTGAAGAGTCGATGTGTTTGTTGGAAAAATAATTGTAGATAAAATTAAGATTTTAAAAAGTAGAAAAGCTTTTAGCATCCTTCTCCTGAATGAGCTGAACTTCTTGATATAAAGAAAAGGATGCAGAAGTAGGTCAAATCCAAAAAAAACAAACAGGAAAAGAACAGTATGGATGCTGACTCAGCATTTTACAATAACGTTCTAATTGCTTATCAAATCTGAGCGAGTCACGCTGATTTTTACCTTTCTACATAATAACCCTCCACAGGCGAAGCTCCGTCTGCGCTGGGCGGCTGCCAGGTGAGGAAGACGTAGTCCTTGTTGACATCAGACACCTCCACGGCCAGAGGAGACGCTGGACCTCCGATCACTGCTGCTGATGCGTCTGTGAAAAGACAGACTCAACTGAGTGAGACACAGAGACAAGTGAAGGATGAGAATGAAACTTCAAACCAGCTTAGAAACATCATGAAAGAGCAAGTTGCAGATCCCCGCCTGCACAATTCAGTTTATGATACTCAACCAGTTCTGAGACAGAAGTATCAAAAACAGCTAAATTAGTCAGAAGGACTTAAAGGAAAGAACGTGACAAAGATTATTAAACTTACTTCTGAGACTTTAAATCATCTTCTTTTTGTTCTGAACCTCTTCATTTCTGCTGCTTCCAGTTCTTTCTCCTGTCTTTTTGTCAATGCCACTGTCTCCAGACCATACAACACAGATGTTCTCACCACTGTCTTGTAAACTTTTCTTTGATCTTTGTTGACACCCTTTTGTCACAAATCACTCCTGAAACTTTTCTCCATCCTGCCTGGACTCTCTTTTTCTCCTCTTTACCACACTCCCCATTTTCCTGGACAGTGGACCCCAAGTACTTGAAGTCCTGCACCTTTGTGACCTCTGAT
>JARVLU010001073.1:8635912-8647424 GCA_031762415.1 Simpsonichthys santanae | reverse complement strand
AATAAAAATGTGATCATTAACTTTACTGATACCACTACGTAACATATCCCTCAAAGTAAATTTAACATTCAATTTACAAACTTCAGATTGAAGAAGCTTTCTTTCAGAGTCATACCCAGGACATTCCATAAAGACATGGTGAACCGTTTCAGGTAGAGCAGTTGTGCATTTGTCACACAGACCCGTTGCATGTTTACCTATCAAGTTAAGCGAATTATTAAGGCCTGTGTGCCCTATTCTGATTCGAGTAATCATCTCAGAGATTCCTCCCTCATTATGCCTGTTTGAAACCCAAACATAACAGGTGATAAAAAGGAGAACGCACACATGCAGGGGAAAGTTCCCAGATTAACTAATTAGTGCCTGCAGCTGATGAAGAGCCGACTCCCTAATGTGAGCTAGAAAGCCAAGAGTTTGAAGAAGCATTGCAGGGAGACTGATTTGCGTGACACAAATGTGAGTATTTGGACTTGTTTTGCGTGCACACAAAGCTCATGAATGATTCAGAGCACATAACGCTGTTTCTGTGGCATGAACACTTGAAACACAGAGAAACATACTGTAAATTTGACAACACTCCTCGCAAAGCTGCTCAAACTGAAGACGCTTCACGAGTTAAATGTGTGTTTTTCTCTGGTATAGACATGCTGCAAACAGTGCATGAGAGGAAACAGCACTTCATGAAGAATGTATGCTTTTCACAGAATAAAGTAACCCCCCCCCCCACACACACACACACACACACACCTCCACTACCAACAACTGCAGACCAGGTTGATTGATGGTTCAATTTCAGTCTATGAATCACTGGAGTTTGCAGAGTGGAATAGAAAGCAGAAACAAAATTTGGCAAATACAAACCGTGTTTGAGAGAGGAGAAATTCTGCCGCTGTTTATCTAAGAACTTTTATACCCTGAAAGTTTTCAGGGGAACTCCAAAGCATTTGTCAGTTCTACAAAGACCAGTGGTTTGTGGATTTTGGGCAATGTGATATTTCCTGGTTTCTAAAAACAAGCTTTCACTGAGTCATTGTGACGTAGAGGGGCAGCTGCAGGAACCCTCAGACAGAGACAAGTGAAGTGGTCTGGATTTAAATATTTAGATGACAAACATGTTAGATGTTTAGTTTCTGATCTGCTCAGAGACTTGATTAAAATAAAATTATAACCCGGTTCTGACTGGGTTAAACGGGGCCAGCAACTCTAAAAAGAGTCTCCCAGGGATTCAATATGCATCAAGGAGTAGAACTCATTTTGCTTGCTACATCACGAAGAAAGGCTTTTGAAGCGCCGTCTCATTTTTCCTTACACGTCAAACCATGTAAGAGCCGTTGAGATCACACTTAGTCACTCCACTTCATGACAGGTTGTGCTCCCTTTCTGCAAAGGAGGAGTCTAGGGACTATAAATCTGCAACGCTACGGACACCGCCCCCCTTCCAGTTCCTGATTCTTGCGCCATAGACCGGAGAGGCCAGCGCTGTAAACTGTAACCTTTTCCTGCCTTGATTTTAATACAATTGGTCAAACTGAATTTACGTTTTCTTGATTTATTAATTAGTGTGAGTTGCCACTTCTGAGAGAGGTTCAAGCTGGGGGGAGCGACGTGGGCCTTGTGGCAGGTCTTGGGTCCGAGAGGAGGCATAAGGCCCCAGTTAGCCTTTTGGCGGCGGGCAATAGTGGTTTTGTTTGTGTCTGTTTGTATGTGTGCATATCTGTTACAGTAACTCATGAACCACTGCACAAATTTTAATGAAACTTGCAAACTAGACTATATTTTTCTAACTATATTGTGCACTTAAAATCCTTGAATTTTCTCAAAAATTGGCAGTGAGTCTTATAATCTGGTGTGCCTTATGTATTAATTCTGGCTGTGCTTACTGACCTCGAACCAATTTTATGTGGTTATTGTGAATGAGCTGAATGTAGTTTGACTTATCTGACTGTTTTGTTTCACTTAATGCACCTTATGTATGAAAACAGACCAGTTCTTTGATATTCACCTTATAACTCGGTGCGCCTTATAGTCTGAAAAGTACAGTAATTAAGTCATCAGGTGCACCTCTACATTGGATTAACCTTTGGAGTCAATTCAATTCAAAATGGCGACTTAGCCCAAAAACTCAATCTTAATGCTCACCATCTTAATGCACAGATTATCAAAGACCAGAATTATCAGACCTGTTGATCTTTGGATTTTAGTGACACTAAAGAACATATGTATTCTCACCATAGACGTAAACAAAAGCCCCGTGTTCTTTGATTCCATCCCTGGTCCTCAGTCTGGCTCTGTACACACCTTCATGCTCCTTGTGTGCAGCCATTAAAGTGATGGTGGACTTGTTGTCAGATGTTCTGATGTCCACATTGCTGGACTGATGCAGCTGCGTACCTGGACAATGACAGCAACTAAACAGACGGAGCTACAGCGTGTTTTTGAAAACTCAGAAATGGGTTTTCAGCATACTAATTACCATCTCTGAACCAGCTGACGTCTTGCTGGAAGGGAAGCAGAACTGATGTGAAGGTGCACAGCAGGGTGACGCTGTTGCCCTCCTTTACCCAGGTCGGGGGGAAGGAGATGCCAAACTTGGCTTCCTCTTGCAGCTGCGAGGCTGAAAGAAGCAGGAAGAGGATCAGGTTACGTGCGTGTGCTCTTGTCATGAGAGCAGTTTGGAATTTAACAAACAAAAAAATTGAAGTTGAATGAAAAATCATTTACTGGTAGGTAAGGAGGTAAGAGAGATGAGACATTTAATGACACTAAACATTTACTGAACGCTAAATGTAGCAAAATGCTAAGTAAAAGTAGAAAAACGCTTGCTCAAAACATAAAGTAGCAAAAAGGCAACAAAAGGAGTGAAGCCTTGGCTAAAAGTAACACAGGGATGAGTAAAAGTAGTAAAAGCCAATTCAGTTCAGTTTATTTATATAGCGCCAAGTCACAACAGAAGTCGTCGCAGGGCACTGAACAGAAAGCTGAAAGCTAAATGTATTGAAAGGGTAGCTAAAAGAGACAAAATGCTATAGGTAGCAAAAGACCATCTTAAAGTTAAACGAAGCAGAAAAGTAGCTAAAAACAGCAACATGTGGGCTAGAAGGCTAAAAGTAGTAAGCTACTAGCCAAAAGGTTAAAAATAACAATATAATGCTAGCTCAAACTAGCAAAATGCTAAGAATATTAGCAAAAGGCTAGATAAAAGCTTCTTTATTTTTCTTTCGGCTGCTCTCTTCTTCAGGGGTCACCACAGTGAACCAAGTCGCACAAACACTTGGCAATTATTTTTACGCCGGATGTCCTTCCTGATACAACCAGTGACCACCGAGCTACCACATCTCTCTGTGTGGAGCAGAGAGCTGCTATCTATGGGCGCCCAGGGGAGCAGAGGGTGGGGGGTTTAAGGGCCTTGCTCATGGGACCAGAGTAGGGCAAATGAGGGTGGAGACAAGCGTGGGTTCTTCACCAATCCCACCCACATTTTGATGTTGTCTGTACCGGGAGTTGAACCAGCGATTTTCGGATCACAGGCCCACCTTCTCTAACCTCTGTGCCACCACTACCTAGCTAAAAGCTAAAATTAGCTAAATATTATCAAAAAGGCCTAAATGAACATAAAGAAATAAAGAAATTTTTAGAAAATTAAAAAAGACATTGTTAGATTTAATATGATCTCATTGTATTGTAAAAAGGACATTTAAGAGTTTTTTTAAGAGGTTGAAAGGTGTAAAATAAAACTAGAAAAGCTCTACCACCTTCAGCAGAGTGACAGCCATGACAGTGAAAGACTCATGCACACGAACACAAACTCAAAGCGTGTGAGGAAACAGCCGAGGACAGAAGAAAAATTAAAGATCTGACACTTTTTTGAAAGTGGACCATACTGATGAGCCATTCCTTCAGCTGTTATTCATTCTCTGACTTGTCAAAGCACTGATGCAATAAAACCTGGAAGTGGGGGTTGTGTGAGTTATAAGCTCTTGTCAAAGCTTGTTGTCAGAGGTGAATCTGGCAGAAAGAGACAGCGACATGTTTCTTATAACGATCCTGTTCTGCTTAGCGGTCCAGGTTAACACACCGGAGTGTGCAGCCTTTTTAAAGCTCACTTCTTGGAGCTTTGCCTGGCAGCATTCACACCCCGTGCTTCCCTCAGAGCAAAGACGATGAAGATAAATTTGCCACAGTTGTGCTTTTGTTTGTTGACTGATTTGTTTTGGGTGGGGGGAAATCTTCCTCTCATGAGATAATCAAGTGTCAGTTACATAGAAACGACTGCATGCATTTCTTCAGCACATTTTCACAGCAAGCATTCCCTGATGCTATTACAAGCTGATAAAGCTTCATTCATGATGATTGCCACTTAATTTATTCGCTTGGGGAAAGTATAGATGTTGCTTCTGAGGCAATAATGATGCATTCACCAAACTATGATGTGACCTATGTGTCTTTTGCCAATTAGTTGTAAATAGTTTAACTTGATTTGTGCAAGTTTGTCTCCACGTCAGGATTTGTCTTAATAAATTAACGTTATCTTAACGAATACTGTCCTTTAAAAACAAATTTACAACCTGTGCATAATTCATAACATAATGAGAAAAAAAGAAAGCTTACGTCAAAACGGAACCAAATCATGATTTATATGGTTTTAGAAGAGCTACACGTCCAAGTTAAATTGTGATGAATCACTGCAGAATAATAGCAACAAATTTATTGTATTTACAGAAGAACAATGAGCGACATCACATGTCAAGCTTTGATAGCTAAGCAAAACTAAACAAGATACTAATTTTCTCTACATTCTGATGTCTGCAAAGGTAATTTCTGTCAACTTGATTTGAAATAGGATGTTTTATAAAGTGGAAATGAATTGCAATAATAACCCTAACCTTAATGCATCTTTCATGCACGTAAAAACCAAGTCAACAACTATGTCTGTTAGCTAAATATCTCATGAACCAAGGGACAGATGTTAGTGAAACATTTGGAAATCAATCAGTGGAAGTACACGTACAGCTGATTAACTTTTGGAGTCAATTTAACTCAATATGGCCGCCACAGCCAACTAATCGAAGACACAAACACGTGTCAAACTGACTTTTTTTTTTTTTTTTTTTTTTTACAAATATTGAGTTAAATTTTAATGTGAAAGTAGCCGAAACCAATTCATGCATGCACTTCATGGCATCCCTGCTTAAAACGTTTGCATTAAAAATGTGAATAACTCAGTCACTTTTACAGATAGTGAGCTAAAGTTTGTTGTGGTAGTAGCTGAGAGTCCTTACCATACATATTCCGAGTGTGACGTCTCACAGTATTGCATGAGCTGGTGCAAGGTTTGACTAAACATCTTTTATTTCTCAACTTGAGAAGATCTTAGCCTAAAATTCAGGCTTTAAATGTGACCTTTATTTATTTATTTATTTTAATGATTTATATGAAAAAAATCCAGTTGGAAGCAACTTGCTGTTTTCATGGTAAAGTTACAAAGTATACAAAGTATGAACATTGATCTGTCTTGAGATCTTTTTCTTTTGGTGTCATCGTCCACCCAACATCAAGAAATTCCTCTCACACAAACAGCTGACAACATTTTTCTTCTTCTTGGATGAAAACCACGCTATCGTTTGGCTTCATGGACAAATATCCTGATGCAGAACGTACTCCACATGCAAATTTCAGCTAAAACGGTACTGATCCCCACACACGGTTGAGGCTTTACAGGCCAGACGGTGTCACACAGCCACAGCTTGGAGCAAAATGTGATAAATCTCCTGCCATCCCTGAAATGAAATATACATGACTGTCATTTCTGCTCAAATGGAAGCAAATCATTTTATCCCCACGGCAACCGCCTCACATCTAATTAACACTGTTACCTCCACACAGACGCCCTCAGAGCAACATAAATCCCAAGATAAACAAACACCACCAATGCACCACCTCCTTCCAATCCACCCGTATCTTTCTTGAGAAGGTAGGCTTTGCCCAGCAGTGCTGGGTGTTGTGCCTCAATCTTCAAAGCTGTCCCTCCTGCCCTCGGTGGAAGAGGGTGGGGGTGGTGGGGACTTCAAAGAGCAGCAGAGAAAATGAGAGGCGACACTTGTTATTAGTCCCTGGTTTGAAACTTACCGGAGGTCTGCAACCGCTCTGAACCAGCTGCGGCTCCTCGATATGCTGAATGGTCGAGTGGCAGATTCATCAAACGCATGCAGAGTCAGAGATGGAGACAGAAGCAGAGAACAATAAAGAAACTGGGAAAGTGGCAGAGAGAGACAGCAGACCAGTCAAACTTGGCAACGGAACAAATAAAAGGCCACGTCTAAAAATGTGAAGAAAACCTACAAAATAAAAGGCACTCTAAGTGATTCACATGTCCAGATGAGATAAAATGTTTGGGGCACTAAACTGCCCTGCAGGACTGTCAGGACTTTGGGACGTGGTGGTGGTGGTGGTGGTGGCAGAACCTGCTGCTCTTTGGACAGAAACAGTCTCCAGAAGCCTCTAACACCAGACTCTAGACTTGTCACCAGTCACTTTTTGGAAATATACGGTAGTCACACGAGGGGTCTAAAAACTTGCTAAATATGTGGTTGTGGCTGAGTGGTTAGAGCAGTCGTCTTCCACTGCGAGAGTTGGAAGTTCGATTCCACCAGCAGTCACGAGCCAATGTTTTCCTGGGCAAGACGTGAACCCCTCATTGCCTCTGACGTGTGTTCCATCATGTGATCTAAAGCACTGATTATTCTTTGTAAAGATAAAACAAAGTGCTTTGCGAATGGGTAAATGAGGGCACAGATTGAAGTGTAAAGCACTTTGAGTATCTTGATAAGTTAGAAAGGTGTTAAATAAGCGCAGTTCATTTATGGAGTGCCGTTTGTAAAGTTATACAGTCAAAAATTAACAGCAGTATTTTGGTTTACTTAGTCTTTAATAAGAAAAAAAAAGTTTTTTTTTTTCAAAGTCATATTTTTACCATGTTATTCATACATTTATAAATGTCATAGTTCCAAACTAAATATTTAATTTACAAGATACAATTTTAGTTTACTAACTAGTTAGTGAACTAAATATTTAGGTGTACATTAAATATTTAATTTACAAACTAAATATTTAATTTATTTGCTAAACATTCAATTTCTAAGCTAAGCATTTAATTCCTAAGCTAAATATTTAATTTGTTAACTAAAAATAATTGTTAGAAAATTGAATATTTATTTTGAAAATTAAATGTTTAAGTTAAAAATTAAATATTTAGTTAGGAAAATAAATATTGAAATTACATCTAAATATTTAGTTAACTAACCAAATATTTAACTTGCAAGTTAAATGTTTAATTAGTTAACTTGCAAGTTAAATATTTAGTTGGTGAACTAACTATTTAGGTGTACATTAAATATTTAATTTCCAAACTAAATATTTAATTTCTTAGCTAAACATTTAATTTCTAAGCCAAACATTTAATTCCTAAACAAAATATTTAATTTGTTAACTAAATGTCCAGTTAGCTATTTAAATATTTACTGTGGAAATTAAATGTTTAGCTTAGAAGTGAAATATTTAGCTTTGAAATTAAATATTCAATTTATACATAAATATATACATAAATATTAGGTTTACTAACTGGCAAGTTTTTAGTTTATAAATTAAAAATATTTAACTTGTAAATTTAATATTTAGCTTAGAACTTTGACATTTGTAAATGTATGAATAGCACGGTGAAAATATGATTTTGCAAAAAAAAAAAAAAAAACCCACAAAATTCTCTTGTTAAAGGCTAAATAAAACAAAATATTGCTGTTCATTTTTGACAGTGTAACTTTACAAATGGCATCCCATATTCATTTACGATTTAAATAACAAATTGCTAAATTTAAATTTAGCAAAAGCTAAGTCCACTAAAGGTGTTCAAAGTAGCGAAAACGCCAATCCGCTAAACGAAAAATTAGTTCCGCTAACTGTGCTCACCACTGCTGGGACCAATTTCCAACACATAAATTAATTCATAATTTTAAAATGGCCACCACACGTTAGGCCCTTGTCAAAGTTTCTCCAAGATCTTTTTTAGTTCAACTTGTCGTTGTGACTCAAAAGGAACCACAAAAAAACCTGAGCTCATAACGAAACATTAGGACGAAGAAAAAAGTAAAACTTGAAAAAGTGAGGAGGAAATGTCAAAGCTAACGTGGCCAAAGCTAATCAGGCAGAGTCCGAACGATGCTCCAGATTTGTCCATCTGGATCCAAAAATTCTGACTCGGGTGTAACATTTCTGTGAATTTAGAGTCTTCATTTCATGGTGTTGAACTTTGATGTTTCACAACGAGCTGCTGGAGTGTGAATCAGTTTCTTACAGAGGTGCATTAATTATTTTACAGCTAATGTTTTCACTGCAGCTGAGCTTGCTCTTTGATTTATGACAGCAGAGCTGGAGTCTGTCATCTTGTTGATGTGTTGATCTGGTTTTTAAACAGTTTTTCTCGCTTTTTATTCGTGTAATTAAGTAGTTTAATCACAGTTTTGTACTTTTTTGCACTAATAATTCTCTGCTTGGTTAGCTCTTTGCAGCTTTGAGTAAAATACTTATAATCACTATGGGATGGGCTTGTTTCCTGTATGTAACGGGTTGTACTTCTAATGAAAGGAGAAAAGAAATAAATCGATCAGTTGTGGTTTTAGCCTGTTAACAACTTCATTAATCTAACATCCAGCTGCAATTTTTCTCTGAATCCACCAGAAAATGAACCATTTGTTCACACGTTTGAGGAACTTTGCCTTCAAGGAACAGAAAATGCAGTTTTGAAAACATAATCTTATGCTAGAAGCATTCTGCAAAAAAGTCAAGTTATTCTGGCATCACTGGAAATTATATGATCCATCTTTTGATATGATTAAAAGTTGTCTATAAAAATCTGACAATGTTGGGATGCAAATTGTGTTATTTGAATGTAGGATACTTGTTTTCAGACTCACAAATGATTACATAGAAAAATGTTTGTCTGTAAGAAAAATGTGAAAACAAATTAAAAAAAAAAAGGCCAATAAATCTAAAGTTATTAACAATTTAATAATGCTTAATAATAATAACTAGTTTTTCATATGTAGCATTTATATAAAAACAAATGAGTTCATTTTTATTTCAATCTCTAGTCAGATTTTATGGCTCCGGATGAATTTTTACTTGACAGAAAAATAAAAAATAAACTATTCTTTAGATCGTAAAGGTTGTAAACCAAGTTAGATGTTTTAGTCATTGTTGTTTTTATTGTTTCACCTTGTTTTATGTGAGTAACTATTCTGCTGTTTAAAATAAATGTCAGTCTGAAAGATGCATGAATATAAACAGATTTATGCACAACTTATTCAGTTTCTACAGCTCCCTATCCTTTTCTTTTTAAATCACACGATCACTGAGAGCTTGATCAGGTGTCATCTGTCAGTTTACAGCTTCATCATAATCAATATATGCATCACTTCCATTGTTGTCCTGGGATGGTTTTCAATATAAAGTACCAGACATGGAGAGACTTCTTGAAGTGGAAAGAGTTTGGTTTACAGCCACTAGGGGGCAGTGTCATCAATGTTAGCACCTGAAGAGCTGCAGTTATTTCAGTGGACTGTCATTGATCTTAAGTTTTAATTTATTTATGTATTTATTAGAAGAATGTTATATTTGTATATTAGTCACTTGGTGTATTATCTTGCTCTCTTCCTTGATATTACAAAACCATTGTGTCAGTGTCTCAGTAAGGAGCCCTGGTCTTTCTAAGAACTGATCTTTGTTTTCATGGGTTTTTGAAAGATGAAACCACTCACAGTTTACCACTAATGTTCCAAAGGTCGTAGCTTCACCCAGGGGACTCTTGGCGACCACTTTATACTCGCCAGCATCATCAGGACAGCATCTTAATGGGCGATAAATAATGCCAATTACAGTATTGTTGTAATTAATGTTATTTTGTGAAACTACGAAGAAGACAAAAGAAAAAACAAGAAGCCATTGGTAAATTGTAAGACAGTGTTTTAAAAACAGGCTTCATCTGTAGAAAGATCATCACATTTAATTTGGCCTTTAACCCAATGATTTATGTTCCAATCTCAAGTGAGCTGAGGCCGTAATTTTGTTAAAGGCAGTAACTCCAAGGTCAGCAGGAGTTTCTGCTCAGAGTTTTCCGAACAAAAACTTTCAGCGTTTATTAGGTCTTTAACTTGACGCCTTACCTTCTGATCTCCAGTGAGCTGAGACCAAAACTTTGTTGAAGGCTGTAGTTCCACGGTTGAGAAGACATTATCAGTGGTTCACCATCCTTATACCTGAGAAACGAAAAGAGTAAATATGTTTTTTTTTTTTTTTTTTAAAGAATAATAATTACCTGGTATATATATTCATTAGAAAACAAATGAACAAGAACGCTGCGTCCGTCTTTTGATCGAATGCTTCTTTCTAAATCGAGGAATGGTTTGTATCTCAAAGCCAGAAGGGGGTTTTGATCTTCTAGTCTGTCTTGTGCTGAGTGTTGTTGAGCTTTGCAGCTCATTGGACTTGATGGGTCCCAGATGGGTTGGTCAAACTTTTTAAGCCACAGGTTATCAGTGCACATGAATACTGAGCACACCCAACCCTTTCATCATCAGCTAGTCTCAACAGCAGCTCCAGTGTCAGGGTCAAGAGTTTGGCACACTGCCTGAATGTGCACAGGTAATTCATGTTAATATAGACCATAATATTCAGCTCAAAGAACACAGAGCTCAGAAGCTAACTGTCATGACATTTTATGGGCACATGCCATGGACTTTATTGTAGTTATTTTATTGTACTCTCACCAACAAACACTTTAATTGAAAACTAATATTTAAAAAAAAAACAGTCTTTGAACGACTCGTTAGTTAATTGAGATTTATGGGTCAAATGTAATTTTTTCCTTCTCGTTGCACAACAAACCAGGTTAAATTCATGAAAGTCCTATCCGTGGGCTGCGTTAAGGACAGATGTTCGTACCATGTTAGCGTGGGCGGTGGGATGCCATGCACAGTGCACGAGAGTTTCACCGTCATCCCCTCCCAGACTGTGTGAGCCCTCAGAGGGATTGCAAAGTCTGGAGCTCTCTGGCTCAGTTTCTCCAAGAACTGTATGTGGGCAGACTTCTTCTCTTCTGCCTAAAGCACAGATCAATAAAATCCATTTTTTTTAGGTAAAACATGACAATAAACCAGCTGCTCATTGGGTTATTAGAACAATAAACAGCAACACAAGAGATAACAATAAATTAGAAAACTGTTCTGATGTTCACCAAAGCTATTCGTTAGAGAGATGACTTAGTAAAGTAGAAGCTACTGATCACAAACTGTTAGACTAAATAAATTTATATACAGTATACTGTATGTATAGTCCTCGACTTACGAACGGGTTCCGGACTTAAGAACGGTTCGTAACTCGATTCTGTCGTAAGTCGGAGCCGAACGCACATGGCGCCGTAAGTCCGGATTTTCGTCCGTAACTCGAAACCGAAAGCACATGG
>JARVLU010001073.1:8616364-8631373 GCA_031762415.1 Simpsonichthys santanae | reverse complement strand
AATGCTGCAAAAAAAGTCCGCGAGGGGTGATGACGTCACTGGGGCGCGACGGCTGTATACACGAAACGCTGTAAACCAAGTCCGCTGTAAACCGAGGACTACCTGTATATAAAAAAATGAAAGGCAGCAGATGAAGAAAATATCTTATTAAATCTGCTCTTTATTTATCTAATAAGAATTCAAACAAAATTGTCTATAATTAACAAAATAAGTAAATAACTCATTCAACTTTCACTTATACTTGTAATTCATTAAAATACATTAATTTATATTTGTTTATCAGTTCAACTTTAACCAGTTTCTTAAAGACAGGGATTGATTTGGCTTCCTTAACATCTGTTGTTAAGTTGTTCCACAATCCTACTCCCTGAATTATGAATTTAATGATTGATTATGATTAATGATTGATTATGATTTAATATAGCTAGTTAAAAAATTAGAATGATTTAGTGTGCTGGCAAAGTCTGAAGGTGACGAAAAAAAAAACAAACAGAAAAAACAAATCAACAAATGGAAGTGGCTGTAAGTTCTAAGGCTGAAGGTTATGGTGGCTGAAAGGTGATGTGTTGAGCTTGCAGAGCCACGTGATTACAGGAATTTAAAAAAAAGTTTCCTTTGAGAGTAAAAATTGTGTTTTCAAGCATTAACGCTGAAGTTCAGACATTAGATACGTCGCATTTGTTTTGACACAAAAGTCTAAGTACGTTTCAGTTGTGTTGTAGAACCATGAAGCTGTTGCTGCCGCTAAGCCTCCAATTGTGAAAGTGCTTTTAAATCTCAACACAGACAGCGTGTGACCCAGACAGGACAAGGTGCCCTTACAGCAAAAGAGGGATTTTGGTAAGGCAAATCAAGTCACTAGAGGCAATAATCCCCTCGCTTCTGTTCTCATGTGACCTGAACCTCTCCATTCTAAGACCTTATTTTTAGATATGACACGCTCTTTCTGACAGCTGAGCAGTAATCCTGTCCTGGCAGCACGATCATCAGAGACTATAGAGGATGGCTCTGCAGTGCATGTTGTCAACAAAACATTCAGATTCTCTTATGCAGAGAGGATTTGAGAGTTGGTAGCTAATGACGTCCGGTCGCAAGACAAGTTCTCTCTCTTTTTTTCTTTAGTGAACATTTTCACTTCATTTGTGTTTATTTTTCTGTGCAGGGATTTGTGACTAAGGGGAAAACAGTTTGATAAGTTGTCATCAAAACTCATATTAATTTTGCTTTGGTTAAATTGGTTAAGACTTTAATTGTTAATAGGAATACTGTATTTTAATTTATCGTTATGAAAACCTTGTGCATTGTTAAGCTGCACTTTATCAAACATTAGGTGTTTGTTATTAGGGTTACTGCAACCAAATGCATTGATGAAGTTAGTGAATAAGTATAGTTATGGCTTGAAACACAAGTAGTACACCTTTTTTCTATATAGCAGCCCTTTTGACTTTAAATTGTAGAATTAATGAGGCTGATTTCCTACTTAAAGGGAGTTTTTCTTTGTTTTAAAAAGAAGCAACATATAAAGGTGCAGAAGTGAAATCCAGTTCTTGTGAAATAAGCATTTTATACTATTTTTTTTTAGTAATAAAAGCTGCAATGTAATAGGTTTTTAGAAAAACAAATATTCATCTTGCACATTAAAGCCAAAATTTCATTAATTCCTTCCATAAATGTCGACTTTCCCTAAAATAGACTTAGTTAAATATCTTACAATAGTTGGAATAGGTTTATTGACTCAACAAAAATAGTAAATCTATTATGTATGGCATAGTTTTTACTGGTTAAAAAAAATTGATTTTGCGCTTGTTTGGTTTCAGCTCATTGATATAATAATGTATTGTGACTGACAACAAAGATCCAAGTTTATTATCAAAACTTAATAACTGATCCCCAATCAACAGAACAAAACCCTGGAAATTAGAACTTGAATTATTATTTTTTTGTTGCTGTTGATTTTTTTTTTTGTGCTATTTAATTTCCCTTCTTCTTTTGACTTTTCCTTCTTTAGTGGTTGCCACAATAATTCATCCTCCTTTTTTCACTCTGTTCTCTGCGTTCTTTGTCCTCACTCCAACCTTCATGTCCTCTCTAACTGTATCCACATATCTCTTGTCTTTTTCCTGGCAGATGCATTTCTAACATCCTACACCACTGTCCTTCCTCTGGACGTGTCCAAACCATCTCAGTCTGGCCTTTCCTCTGATGATCTCATTGCTGATCTTCTTGAATCAATCTTCCTAATCCAGTCAAGTCACCCCTAAGGAGAACCTCAACATCTTCCTTTCTGCTACTTCCAGTTATTTCTCCTGTCTTTTTGTCCATGTCTCTGTCTCCAGACCATGCAACATAGATGGTCTCACCACTGTCTTGTAAATTTTTCCTTCGACCTTTGCTGACACCCTTTTGTGACAAATCACTCCTGAAACGTTTCTCCATCCACTCCAATCTAACCACATGTAGAGTTGCAACCCTCAACCCTACATTCTTGAATTTCCTCCTCCCCCTCTGTCTTCGGACACGTTTCCCTCCTCGGGGTCTTAGTGGCACACTTTCCACCGGCACCCTGTTTGTCAACAGCACCCGGGCCTAGACCGGTCTGGTGTCACTTTGATGAACTCGCACATTAGTTTCACCTGACACAACCCTCACCATTTGGGTTGGGACCAGCACAAGAGAGACACTGGCTCGTGCTCCCTAGTGGCTGGTTTTGCTATTTAATTTTCCTATGAAGCAAAAAAAAAAATAAAGTTTACGAATTTGTAAACTTACCGAATGCTAATTTTAAAATTTTACAAATAACATTTTACTTCTTCCAACAGAAAGTAGTTTCTTCCTTCTCTTTGTGCAAAATAAAAAGTGAAATCTATGAGTTATTTAAATGATTAGGACGTATTGCTGTCGTGACATTCTTAAAAAACAAAAGCAAATGAAGGGCCCCAGCTGGCCTCACAGTCAGATGGATGAGAGGAGAAAAGCCTGATTTCTATTACATATTGAGAGTTTAAAAGCTCTTGTTCTCTACTTTCTTTGCAGCATAATACATCAGTGAAACTTGACCTACTCTTCTTTCTCCAATTAAGTGCAGAGAAAGAGGATTTAGTGGTGAGTTTTGATGGAGGCAGAGCTTTATGACATGCTCACATCATCTAGGAAGGAAGTCCTCAGGAGGCAAGTGGAGGCTTGCTCACAGTCTTTAATTTAGTTTCAGAAAAGGAGAACCGCACAGATTTAGTAATTTTGTATCCACAAAAGATTTTCTGAGATGAGAAATTTAAATAAGCTTCTTTAATGAGGAGCTGCAGCTGGAGGTCAGAATTCTTTATAAAGATATTGCACTATTTTATAGATACTTGAGCTATACCTAATATTTTAGGCTTTTTGGGATGTATTACATCATGGCATGATACTGCTAGATTATATAACTTATATTTATGTGTTATGCCCTGTATCATGATATATCAACTAAGTTGAAATATAAATTGGTAACATGAATATTAGTTTTAATTTATTGAAATGTCTTTCTTGTTCTATGGCGACTACTTGTTGTGTATGAGTGTTTCTCACCATGTCCTGTGGCGGGGCAAGTTGCTCATGTCGAGGATCTCTTTGACAGACATCAAATCTGCAGGGATGATAGGACACAAACCAGAAGGAGAAGCTTCCTCATCGCTGGGGAGTTGGAGCATGTTGGGGAGGGAAAAAAAAAACACTCTGATTAACACACACCTTGCAAATCAAATGACACAAGTAAAAGATGGAAAAATGGAGATCTGCTTTCATCATCCTTTAGCATTATTTATTCTGGTAATTGAGAAAATATGTGCTCCTATTAGCCTGTCTTTTCATTTTGTCATGGATTATGGCACATTATCTAATCTATTCATGGGATCATTATTCTCCTCTGCCACTTGAAAGCAGCACCAGCTCTAATTTTCTCTGACTGAGCAGCAGAACAGGGCGTACATCAGACTGAGCTCTGCCTAATGCTGATATATGTAAGGTGCATGAGGAGTCGTGTTTCCGTGCACCTCAGGGATTCAGCCAGCTATTCACACCCCCCAAAAAAAGAGGGATTAAGTGTGTTTTCTGCTCCTGTTTTGACGAACAAGTGACTTTTATGTTAGAATAAATCGCTAGGTCATTATTGTAGTAGCAAGAATCAAATTTTCGGGAAAAGGGCTAGTGTGACCCTAAGTGAAAAATCTGCAATTGTTCAAATTAAAATTTCTAAAAGTATTCACGGCTTTAACTCATTAAAAAGAAAACAAACATTTTGCTTCATTGTCATGTATAAATCAGGTTAATTTAGAAATTTTGCACAGTAGTGTAATTTACTGTATTATTCATTATTTGACTTATAATAAAAAGCAAAATGCTAAATCAAGGATCCTCTGAGCATTTTATAATGCAAAGCTAGTTGTCTTTTGAAATGTAACCTATTTATGTGATTTTACAAGGTAAAGTCTCTGGGTGCATCCTGTGAGCAAAGTCTAATTTAGCAACTCAAACAGTGCAGCCTACTGTCTGACCCAATTTTACTCAAGTGTTAGAAATGTCATAATCATAATCAGCTGCTTCAGCTCTGTCAGTGTTCCCCTTTCTCTCATCAGAGTACGAACACACATGCTATTGTCTTCAGGGAGTGTACGCAGTCAGGGGGAACAGTGGTTGCTGATGAGAGCTCACGCACATAATAATGTGGGCTAAAGGCCAAAGGTTTGGCTCTTTATAATAGATTTTTTTTTATGGTGCAGTGCTTCTGATGTTTGTTGTGGCATCATAGTAGCTTAAACCTTCATGTCCTACAATGTATTTGTATCAGGTTTTATTTATTTTGTCTGTGTGTTTTGTGTTTCATTAGATCACAAACTAACTAGAGAAACTGTATTTCCTGCAAAAAAAACATGCTAAAATTTAGCTGAATTGAAAGAACAAGCCTTGATTAGCAGAAGAAAGTTGAAATAGGTCTAACGCTTTTTTGATGAATTGGGCAGAAATAAATGAAAATTAGTAAATAAGCTAAAAAAAAAAAAAAAGCCAAAATTAGCAAAGAATTGCTGCAACATAGCTGAAATGGCAGAAAGAAGGTTAAACTACCAGAAGAAAGTGGAAGGAGCTGAAATGAGTAAAAATAGTGGAATTAGCTGAAAAGCCTAAAATTACCATAAACAGCTAAACAGTAGCTGAAATAGCAGAAAAAGCTGAAACTAGCAGAAAAAGCTGAAAGAAGCATAGCAAGCTGAAATTACCATTAAGAAGTTAATTAGGCTGAAAGTAGCAGAAAGTAACACGAAAAACTTGAACTTATCTAAAAACAGTTGAAATGAACTAAAAATGCTAAAACAAAACAAAGGTAGCTGAAGAGTAAAACAAACAAATTAGTAGAAGAAAGCAGAAAGAACATGTTTGTCCAATGAGGTTGAAAGAAGCAGATATTAGCACAAAAAAATGGAAATTATCAGAAAAAACTGAAATTAGCAAAAAAAAAAAAAAAAAAAAAAAAACTGCTAAAAAGCAGCTAAAATTTTCAAAAAGAAACTTCAATTATCAGAAGAAAGTGGAGATTGCACAATTTTGCTGAATTAGGCTGAAAAAAGTTTAAATGAGTGCAAAAAATGTAGAATTAGCTGAAAAAAACAATATTAGCATAAAACTGTTTATTAGATGAAATAGCAGAAAAAGCTGAAACTACCAGAAATAAGCTGAAAGAAGCATTAAAAGCTAAAATTAGCAGAAAGTAGTGTCATTAGCAGACAGACTCTGAAAGAACAAAACAGCTGAAAAAACATCTGAAAAACAAAAACAAAAAAACATCTGAAATTAGCTGAATGTAGCTGAACAAAATGTTTACATTTACACAAGGAAGCTGAAAGAAGCTGAACCAGAACAAAATGTGAAAGGAGCAGTAAAATGTTGCAAACACATCTAAAGATTTGAAGGATGTAAAATGAGCTCAATCCAGTTTATGAGAAAACAGTGGCAGAAAAGGCTAAACATTTCAAAAAGCTAAAGTTGCACCAATACCAAAAGTCAAAGCAGGGTTGGCCTGAAAGAGCTGAATATTTTTGATATGTAATTTGCTGAAATAGCTTGAAAACTGTGGGAAAAGAATATGCCGAAAAACGTATGTAAGAAAACTGGATCACAACAGTGTGAACGCTTAATAAACAAATTTAAACAGCAGTCGTGAAAGAATGTGATCATCAAAAACATCACCAGTTGCTTTCATTTCATGTGCTGAAGATGATGTGAAGTTGTGCAGACCACATGGCACCCAGAGGCCTCTGTAGGCTCAGGAGAGGCAAGAAAGTCACGTTGTTTAGCACCTACAATGAACTGAACCAAGTTTTTCTTTATGTAGCCCCATTTACACAACTCAGTCATTTAATGGTGACCGTGACTTTTGGCAATGAGATCGAAAGTATTTGTAACAAGAAAAGCAAACATTTCTGTCGTTCTATCCACAGAAGAGATTTGCTTTTTTTTAATCAGGCGCAGTGACAGTCATTATATTTTCATTTTTGGGGTTTAGTTACATTTATTTTGAACATGTGTCCAATGTATCTTCAAAAAAAAAAAAAAAGTCAGAAGATGTGTTCCAGAACTGTTTACTCAGGTGTGTGTGTGTGTGTGTGTTTCGCACAACCCCCAGCTACCGTTGCCAACAGCGTAAAGCCTCAGGTGTTCTTTTCAGCGAGCCCTTTTACAAATTGCAATGCAAATGAACACAACTTCTCGTTTTCTTTTGTTTGCAAACACCCACAGAAATTCCCCATTTCACGGTGTTCAGAGAACGACTTCTGCTTTTTGCTGTCCTGCGTTTTGTTTTTGTGCTTTGTTTAGGTTCCCTGTGTGCGCTCAGAGGCTTGTGTCGTTTAATATCGCAGCTCAGAGCCTGCGGCTGAGCAGTACTGCACGAGCACAGCCACAGTTGTGTACACACGGAGACGCAAACACCCAGGACGTGGCAAATAAACACTTAACGTGCGACTTGCACACTGAGCAGAGGGTGAATGTTCATGCTGTTTTTTTATTTATTTATTATAAACAAGAACAACCTTCCTCAAAATCAGGAGGAAATGACAGGAGGAATTAAAAAAGAGGAAAACGTGAGCAGGACAGGACGATCTGTTTTGAGTGTTTCATGTCAGCAGGGAAAGGTCAACGCACACAAGACAAAAAATAAACAGCAAGTTATCGACACGAAATCACTTCTTCTTTGTGTTTTATGAAACCTATTAAGAGGCCACTTTTAAACTGTATTTTAGAAATTACTCCCACGTTTGCACACTAATGTAGTTTTTCCCACAGAAAGCAAGACGTTACAGTCAAGTAGAAAAACAGCAGCCTAGATTTGCACAACTAACGTATCAGGCTCACTTTTTGCAAAACATTAACACTTTTATCTACTTTAGGTCAAATATATAACATTATGTTTATTTGCCATTTCAAAGCTCTGACTATCTAAATCAGTGGTTCTCAATCTGGGGTTCCCAGACCCACAGGGGTCCACCAGGCACTTGCGGGTTTTATATATACAGTATATATATACTGTATATATATATATATATATATATATATATATCACCATTTGTGTTCCGGCATTAACTGGTTGACAGATTAAGCCCTGTTACTTGCTATGACTACTGCTGTTATGATTCTGTTCAGTTGTATGGGAAGAGTTTCCTGTAATAACTTAAAGAATTGGCAATACATTTATTATGTTCATTATGTGAAAAGGTAAAGTTTTATTGGTTTTTGATGCTAACTGTAATTTTTGTTGAAATTAAAAATTGTGTTAGTTTATTATGTCTTGAATGCCAAAGTCCATGCTCAATAATCCAGGTGTAAAATCCAACCTGGTTCAGTCAGTGTCATCTGGACGGTTTCTTTTTTGTGCTGAGACGTTTCGCCTTACATCCGTAGGACTTCATCAGTCTGAGGATGTCTTGAATGAAAAACGCTCCATGTTTAAAAGTATAAAAATTGTATTAACACTGTTAAAGAACAGGTCGGAAGTATTTATTATTTATTTAAATCTTGTGATTCCTTGTGAATGTTCCTTTGTACTGAAACTCTGGCACAACAATTTCATGCAGGATCAACACAGTTCTATCTTAACTTATCTTATCTTTATGTTACACAAATACTTCCATTGCATTAAAGAGCAAATTGAAGAAAATTATTTAATAAACATGAGAGTTATGAGGGGGTCCCTGAAACTTTTTCTCCACTATAAGGTGGCCTTGAACCCAAAAAGTTTGAGAACCCCTGATTTAAATGACCACACATACGTACCAAGTATTTAAACACAACCATGTAGGTTTAATTAAAAATACGCTCATCTGATATCAGCTGCATGCATTTGCTGTGAATATTATTTTACAGTTTCCATCACCACAAATGTTTGCTGAGCTTACAGTAGTAATGAAAACTGGAATGTACTTTTGCATATTTGTATATATTGAACGCAAATATTTTCATCAGTGTACAGGATTGGTCTTGTTAAGTACTGCTTTGTGAATTTATTATTATTATTATTATTATTATTTAAACCTTGCAGAAAGTAAGAACAACGTAAGTGTTCAAGGTTCAGCACATCTGTGTGTAATTCGATTAAAAAGGAGAAAAATTTCATTATTTGAACAATTTGGTTGATATGGTATCAATAGTTTATATAATGTTCAATTCTTACAAAAGTGTTTAACTTTGCACAATATCTGTGGCGTTGTACTAAACGTATGTTTGATTTAATTTTATAAATCATTTGGTATAAAAGGGACTCAGTTTTAAATTGTGCTCAAACAAATATAAATGAAGGTAAATCTGTGTGTACTGAGTATGGCATAAGTACACACCTGCTCATTTTTTTTTTATTTTAATTTTTTTTTACACCAAAAGAGTAGTTGAAGTCATAAGTTCAATGTGAACTTTACAGAATAATTGCTTATTTTTTACCATCCCCGAGGATAAAACTGCGTCCAAATCCCTTTATTCTGCAGTTGGAGATTGTGGACCCACAGGTCGGCCTAATTTAATAACTCACCGCTGTGGGGCTGTGAAAACGAAGGCAAATTTGACTGGAGCCTTTTTGGAGCGGGCCAGGAGTGATTCTGTTGATCTCAGTGGAATCACCTGGGCGTGTTTGCTTTGGGATATTTTTCCTCTCGGACCGGCCTGCCGTACAATATTTAAATGTTTTATGAATGTGCTGTAGGTTTTCTATGTAAATGACATTGTTCCTGCAGTTTTTGTTTTTCTGTTATATAACTGTGGGCAATAACACAATTATTTGAATGTTCAAAACCAGTTTTCTGTTCATTCGTTTTAATATTTTGGCTTCAATTCAAAATATGATTTGAAACAGACTCCACTTAATCTGATTATAAGCTGGCAGTCATTTGAAGACATTTTAGACATTTTTTAGCTACTTGTTTACTCCCAAGTTAAAATTGAAAGCTTATTCTAATTTTTTATATATTTTTTTTAAATAAGTGATCCTCGCTTCAGGAAATGCAGATCAATCTTATCGTTTACATTCTCAGTCAGCGATGTGATTACAATCATACAAACTGGAAGAATGAGAGAGGTTTTAGCTTCTTCAGGAAACACAGATTAACACAATTGCATGCATTTAAGAATTTCACCTCAAGATAAATACTTTATAAATTGACGCAGTTTAAACATCTGAGCCAATTTGATGTATTTTTTTTAAACAGACTTTGTGAGTAATTTATCCTCCAGTGACAAAAATCTGTTCGCAATTCGCGGCCTGCACATTTAAGTTTTTGTAGTTTGTGAACATGATCATTTATTTGGATTATAAGTGAACGTGGGAGTGATACTCTGTGTTTTTCTTGACCTCAGTGAAACTGATCGTGCTGTTTTTTTCAGGACATTGTTGGCTGCTCGCAGCATTCAGCTCATTATGTTCTAATAAAGATGAAAAGTTTCAGCATAATGAATATTTAAATGCATTTTTATGGGAGCTTCATTGCATTAAACAGCCGGACACTTTGCTCCTCTGGTAATTGCTAATCCTGGTATTTGTGTGATTGAAGAAACAAACCTGAGTGCGCCGTGCACGGCAGTGTTTATCCTAATGGAAGAAACGGACCCCCGTGCAGTTTAATGACCTGAGATGTCAATAATAGTTTTTGTTTGGCAAATGAAGTGGCGCAGACAAATACTGCTTAGCTGCTGCGATAAACTCTTGAGGATTATTGTTGCACCCCCTTCGCTAAAGGCAAAAGGCCATAATGTATTTGCGTTATGTCTCTATGTGCATATTTGTTGTCTGTAGCATCAGGAAAATATCTCATGAACCACTGAATGGATTTTGTTGAACCTTGCGGACAATGATGATTCTATAGATTTGTACAAGTTGTTAACTTTTGGGGAAAATCCAATTCAATATGGCCGCCATAGACGTCTGGCTCTAGAAAACACAACAACGGCTATAATTTGGCCAGTCTTACAGATATTAATCTAAAATCCCCAGTAGAAAGTCATTCATCACACTGTTGGAGTCAGTCCAGTTCAAGATGGCTGCCGCAGCTAATTTTTGCAAACACAAAAATATCCCAGCTGATTTTACAGATACTGAGCTAAGATGTAATGCAGCTGAGGGTTCTGAGCGTGACATGGAACATGAGGTCGGACATAACATTACTTTAAAGGTTTAACCAACTCGCTTATTTGGCAACACAAGCTGATCTCAGTGTAAACCTCTGATGTGCAACTGCTCTGTTGTTATCGACTCTGCAGTTTAAAAATAATCGATGTGAGCAGGTTCGTCATTTAAACGATAAGCTTCTCGTGAACACCAGCGTTGTCATTCCCCTATCTTCTGCACCTGGAAGTGAAGGTTCTCTTCTTTATCTGGGAAGACAGCTGCATGCCGTGAGACATCTGGGACGACTGCTGCTCCTGCTCTCGTAGCATCACCGTCTTGGTTTCCATGGTAACCCACCCCAGTCGGGACCTGACGGGAGGAGAGTCCAGGAGTGAGATTTCAGAGCTGTGTAGGAGGAAGCAGGGTAGAGAGTCAAAGAGGACCACCCATCAAAAGAACTGAGACCTCGGGTGTGAAAGCAACTTCATTAGGAGTCATGTTTATTTAAGCGCCTTGCAGCGAGTTTTAGATCAGCTGTTTTATATTAACAATGTTTCAGTTAAACAAAGACAAAGATTGATGTGCCTCTACTTCACCTTTTCTTTAAGCTTTCATCCTCACAACGTATTTAATGGGCATTAGACTCTCCCCTCCACTCGCTTCTGAAGCTCCTCAGATAAATAACATTATTAACTGACTTTTTATGTAAATTAATGTTTCTGCTTCTGTTGTGACTTGGCGCTTTATAAATAAACTGAATTTAATAGAAGCACGTCTTTGGAGCAGGTTTTATACACACAAATGACAATAAAGTGTTGAATAGAACCTGCAGCTGTGTCCAACCTGACCCTTCACAACACCACAGAGCAAACTGAGCTCTAAAAACTGTCACAGCAATATGTGACTTTTAGTTTTATTCTTAAATATTTACATTTCATCTATCCACAGTATGACTTATGGAAATACTTTCTGTCATGTTGACTCCTGACAATGCACAGGTGATACATTATGTGCTCCTGAACACAAAAGGAGTTCATTTGGAAAAGATAAATCTTCTTTTATATATATATTAAAAAAAAGGGCTTTCAAAAATTTAACAGTGCCGTTTTAAAGACTATGTCTTATGATTTCAAAGTATTTTCTAAAGTGTTTGTAAAAACAGAAAAATCTGCAATTATGTATCTTTCTGCATCGATATTAGACAGTTTCATTCTTGATTTAGAAAAAAAATAAGAGCAAATTTCCAATTTTTTGACTAACATTTTACAAAATAGTAGTAAACATCACTAGTCATTTCATATCTGATTCGAATATTGAAACATTAAATATAGATAATTAAAATAAATAAAATACAGTACTGTATATACATTTGTCTGTCAGTAAAACAATAAATGAACTGGTTGCCATAATAAAAGTTTAATTTAAGCCCATCAATGACTCGACTTATTGTCTTAAAAATTATTCTGTCCTTTTTTCATACAATTCATTTTGAGAGCTTTATCTTTAAATGCTAATTTAATTGAGACTTTCAGAAAGTTTTTCCTATTTTCTCAAAGAAAATGATTCAGTTAATAAAACTATAGTGAATTAGATTTTTTTTGTGCAGTCTAATGGGGTTTAAAAGGTGTTTTTATGGAAAGGTGTGTTACAGTCCCAGGTTAAATAAATCAACCTTTTTGCGGGCCGCTGAGCCCCTAATAATCCATCAGTTGAGGTCCGCCTTGCTGCTGTTCACAACTTGGCTATCATTAATCATGTGGCTGTTCTGGGGAAGTGAACGCAGAACGAGCTCAACAAACAGAATCAGGTCGCCTCTGAGTGATCGCTTCATTCAGCCAAGAAACAGCGCAAAAAGTGATATTCTTTTCATCTCTTGAACAAAAAAAACAGTGTAGAGTTAGATAACAAGCTAACACGCTAGCAGGTCAGCTGATTTCGCCTTTTTTGTGCGGTTCATTGCAATCACAGTGTGAAGCACATTAAAACTTATCAACCATCATAGATGCACGCTCAATAGTCCAGGTAGAAAAATCTAACAAGGTTGAGTCAGTTCCCCTGAACGGATTCTTCTTGAAGCGTTCAGTCTGAGGAGCCGCAACAAACTCAGTCTTACAAATAGCACATTCTCATAGTGGATCAACCAGTCCACAACTAGCTGTTCACATGATAAAGGAGGACCACCAGTATAAGAATTGGTCGTTAGCGGTGTTGCCAGATCTCACAATAGAAACAAGCAACTATCTCTATGAAAACAAGCCCAAAACAAGCCCAACTGGCAACCCACCACATTATGTAAAACAGAGGCTGTTTTTAAACAGTATAAACATTCATTTATTATGACATTACACATAAACAACAGCAAAATTATGGGAAACACTTTGAATAACATACTTTTAAGCTCTGATAAAAAAAAATGAATTTAGCATATTTTTGCTACATATTTTTAAAAACAAAACATCCTATCTGCGTGTGAGTGAAGCCCCCTAGTGGTCGGCCACAGTATGATTGTTTGGGGTCGCGCGCCCACAGACGTATTTGTGCATGTCTATGTGTGGGCCTGTCACCTTGTCAACTTGGGCAGGAGCGATAAACGGGACTTGGGGGCGTGGAAGGGACAAACTACAACTCGTCCTTTGCTTTATTGTGCGGAGCTGGGAGATAATCAACTAGTTTCACTCGTAAAGCAAGGCTAGCTCAAATAAGCAACTTCACGTTCAAAACAAGTCCAAAAAACAGCAACCCGCGATTTACAAGATTTGCAAGTGACCTCAGACAAAATTAAGCCAAAAGTCGCTTATAATAACCTGACTTGGCAACTATGGCCATTAGTACGCTGATGGCCGCTTGCTGTTTGCACTGTGCTGAGTGATACTAACAACAACAGCATTGTAAGAGGGCGACAATTGAACACAGAGACCCCTGTTTAACGATGGTTCTCTTCACTTTACTCCTCTCTTACCTTCATAGGTAAGCCTGGATCCAAGGCCTCTGGAGAAAAACGAGCTAACGCAAAGTGGTACCATTTCTACAACCAACGCGTCTTTCAGTCTCTTGAGGGAAACTCTCACCTTTTATACAATTAAAAACTGTTACAATAGAAGCTCATTAACTGTTCTGCGTGCTAGGGAAGCTCTGTCCGCACACAATGAGAAGCTCATAACATCCAAACAGAGTAATTAACAGCTACATCCAGTGAGGCCATTACAAAACGAGGCCATTAAAGAGTTCAGCTGGAGAAACAAGCAAACACGTCCAGGATAAACGAGAAGAGAATCTTCAGACAACGCAAAGACAAACTAATTACTAGCTTTTAGCAGTTGTATTGTGTGCATTTTACACAGGCTTACTGTTAACATGTAATGTAATGAGAGTGCCTTGTTTAACTGATTAAAAAGCAAAATCCCCCAAAAGCTCATGTTAGTGGGTCAAGGAGAAGTTTGAGGAAACAACTTACCCTTTCTTAAAGATGCTGTTTGCGCCTCTAAGACGTGTAGGACAAAAGTATTCCTTCTTCCTTTTTGTCTGCCTGTCTGTTTCTCACCTTGAAGCTATCGTTGAGGCTTTGTGTCTCCCCTCTCTTTAATACCTCTTACTGACTGTCTCCATCCCCTTCCCTCTCTCCATTACATTTCCATAGATGAAAAGATGAGGCTGACCCTGAACACAAAGTGTCCTTCGGTGCCAACTATGCAGACAACACAATGCTCTCTCATTCTTAACTTGGTAAATATAGACCAATGACAATCTCCCCTGTCCACACACACCCTTATCCTGACCTGAGGCACACTTGTTCCCAAATGGACGCACAAAACCAGCACATACACACACAAGTCATCACTAACAGCTATATTGATTTAGTGAACAAATGATAAAAACACAAGGTGCAGCCATAAAATAAAACCTGACAAGCTGATTAAAAAACATCTAGTTGAGTTAAACATTCTGATTCAGCTCTCATCTCCATCCCATGTGTTCAAAAAGTCTTGGAAAGAGCGAGCTGGAGATCAGAGGAGGGAGAGTGGAGAGCAGATGCAGAGGAGTCGAGGGAAAAGAAAGGAGGCGTCCTCGTGAGTAAACAAGGAGACGCTGAACATGTGGGTCACAGCGAGGCTCCAACAATCTGGTTTCTTTTTTTTTTTATATTTGAACTTTGACTTTGCTTTTGAAAATACCTTGTTCTTAATTGTGCAACATGCTGGTGAAGGTTCTCAGTCGTCCAGGACATGATAAAATAAAATTAAAAAACGTTCAATACATAAACAACTGGACTTTATTTGTAACAGAAGACGTTTCACTCTTCATCCGAGAAGCTTTCTCAGTTCAAAGAAGCAGAGTTTGGGAGTGAGGTTTTCTCAGAGCCTTTAAAACCTCACTCCCAAACTCTGCTTCTTTGA
>JARVLU010001073.1:8585202-8599225 GCA_031762415.1 Simpsonichthys santanae | reverse complement strand
AAACATGCATGTTAGGCTGATTTGTAACTAAATTGTCTCTAGGTGTGAGTGAGAGAGTGAACGGTTGTTTGTCTCGTTTGTCTCTACATGTCCCTGAGCTGGACTGGAGACCTGTCCAGGGGGTGTCCCCCACCTCTCACACAGTGATAACTGGATATGGACACCAGTGACCCCCCGCAACCTGAAAAGGAAGAAGCAGGTAAAAATGGTCTTACCTCAAGTAATGCACATCGTAAAACACCGTTTGCCCAGGAGACGTGGGCTCCACAGGGTCCCAGTGGAGCACGTTGAAAAAGTTTTTGGAGTCAAAGTACGCTCCACCATTCCCAGTCGAAAGACAGGCTGTTAGAAGAAGCATGTGGGAAGAAAAAAAAAAAAGACAATTTTTGGTCCATAAACGTAATAATTTAAGTAACGTTCTGTTTCAGCTCCTCCTAAGATTTTTATTATTGTTTTGGAAGTACAGAAAAATATGTTTTGATATTTGTACCAGATCGCATCTTAGTATTTTCCCTCAATTTTCCGTCACTTTAAAACCATCGGGCCTTTTTTGTTTGTTTGTTTGTTTGTTTTTGTCTTTTGCTGCAGGATTCAGTGGAACATCTCAGCACACTTAGACTTTATTGTTGCAGTTGGACTTTGTCTGCACTGCAGCTGAAACTCAAGTCAGATTGTTTCTTAACTGTGCCTGTTAACTTTTATACAAGAAAATTATTTTCTCAAGCTTGTTGCAGGAAAGAGACAAAAAAAAAAAAGACTAATTTTTTTTGTTTATGTACTGTTCAAAACATCAGACTGTTTCTATTTCAGGATTTGTATATCAAGTGAGGGCTTTACCGGCCGAGAGCACATTAGAATGATCCTAAGAATAAACTATACAATAAATGATCAACGTTTCTGTTAAATGCCTTGTTACTCACCATAGCAAAGCAGGAGAAGGTACATCACGTTTACAGACCACATCTTTCTCAGGCGATAATAAAATGCAAACAGTTTTTAAATCTTCTGAGTTTTAGGTTAAAACTATGTTTTTTAATCCTCCTAAAAGAATAATAAAAAAATAGTTGTGAGGTTTCAGAGCAGCATTCTTTTTCAGCTAAACAACCATCTCTGATGTGTTCTGGGAAAGGAGTGGCTTTACTCAGGTGTGCAGGTGTACTTTGTTACATGTTATCACTCGGTTCCTGTTTTTCTGCTTACAATAAGCACCGCCCTCGTGCCTTTTCTGCACTAAATATCAACTTCCTTTTCACCCGTTTCTCCTTTATTTGTTCCAAGTCGTTACTTCTCTCTGGATTGTTGTTGAGATTTTGCAGTTTTTTACTTGAGAGAAAAGTGGCCACACCTTGAAACCAAAGATCGAGTATCGAACGGCCGCGCTCAGTTTCTCAAGGTGTGTTCCTTTGGTTCACAGGAACTGTTTGACCCTTGAACTTCACCAGGACTAAATCTGATCGTATGATTAAAAACTAATAGTCATCAAAGTATTAGCAACAAAAATGACAAGAATAGACAAAAAATACTAATAAATAAATAACGATGAACGTGAACTGAGCCTTGTTCCCAGCGACAATCAACCCCATTCCCCCATAAAATAAACAAAACAAAGAAACCTCAACAAATCGTTAAAATGTAAAAATCGTGGCAGAGGCCAGTATTTTAGTTGTACAGTTGAGACAGGTGGGATTTCCAAGGTGTTGCATCACCAAACCGGACAGGTCACATGACACCAAGCAGCTGCAGATTATACACACCTGACAGCAGGAAATGTCTCTTTATAGAGAATAAATGTTTGTTTTTTTGTAGAAGTTGGTTGTGTGCACAATCATTGCATGGAGAAAACCCACGCATGCACGGAGAGAACATGAAAACTCCACCACCCCCGGCCGGGATTTGAACTGCCGACCTTCTCGCTGTGAGGCAGCAGCTCTATTAACTGCACCACCGTGCCACCCAAGCATTGAATTCATCACTGTAATTTGAATTTAGCAATTTAGGGTGTTTTCATATTCTCTCCATGCACACATGGCTTTTCTCCATGCAGTGATTGTGCACACAACCCATTGTCAGGTGTTTTTAGTGGGTTATGATCAGTTTAACCTATTTATAGTCACCAACATCCTGTGCTTTTATCATTGATTTTAATTAGGTTGGTGTTTGTCTACTCTGCTGTCGACAGTATTTTAATATACCACCTGCAAGCTCTGTGTTCAGATGAACTTTAGAAATAGAAAACGACGACGTGAAAAAAGAAAATGACAAAAATCTGCTTGGTCTTTTCAATGATTTTGATGTACAGTATTTTTCAGACTATAAGGTGCACTTAAAATCCTTTAATCTTCTCAAAAATCAACAGTGAGCCTTATGTATTCTGGTTGTGCTTACTGACCTCAAACCAATTTTATGTGGTACAACTGAACAACTTTGAGAGTTATTGTGAATGCATTAAATAAAGTTTGACTTATCTGTTTGGTTTTGCTTAATACGCCTTATAGTCTGAAAAATACGGTAATTATTTATTCCGAATCCCACTAATTTGCCAAACACTGTAACAAATAACTGGACTTGCCGTTAGTCAAAACATTTAGAAATCCATCACGTCTTTACAATCTTCACAATCTACGTTTCATTTGAAGCTTAAAATGCTTCAGTTGCACAAAACAGTCTCTTTTCTTCGCAGTCGGACACGTTTCCAGTAAATCACCTTTTATTTTGTAGGAACTGGTTTACAGCTGAGACGTGGTGGTGAGGAGGAGGGAAGCCTTTGATGTTGTTGGACACCAACTGAGGAGATGTAATATACTTCTGGGTGCTCTTACACTTCAGTGAATCATCATCATCATCAGTGAATCTGTCTCTTCTTCACCCACCTGTTTCGAGTCCCACAGACTTTATTAAACCTTTGGTGTAATTCAGAAGACACAGGTGGGATCAGAAATGTTCTGACTGTGGAGCAGAGTAAATACATATTACCTGTTTCTATATGAAATTCAGTCAGTCTCAAATATCATTTAAAATGATTTTAATTGATAATTTTCTGTGTTCTAATAACATAGTTAAAAAAAATCCATCAAACCATATTGTGGTTTTCCACTAATATCCAACATTTTGTAATGACTACCACTAAGCTCTCCAAGAGACAGACATTAAACCCCTACAGTTCAAGCTTGCATCTTGCAAGCTACAAATGAAAATCTAAAATCAATGCTTTGATGGCTAAAAAAAATTAAAATAAAAAAAACCTGAATTTTTCAACAGATAATCAAAGAATATTTGATCAGGTCTGATGCGCACCAGCCGTGGCTTGCCTTTGAATTCCTGATTTACTCATTTCAAAGGGAACTTCTGAGATATAAAAATACACAGAAACCTGAGCTTTAATCTGTAATGCATTCAGTGCTGAAAACAGCACCACGTACACTGTGACACTGTCCGGCTGCAGCAAATAAATTTAAATGAAAACCAATTTCCCAAAACCTAAATGAAACCGTCTTTTTGTTTGTCGCCTCTGTTTCAGGTCCTTCCATTTCTAGAGAGTTGTTTAGCACAGCGTGAGTATCCACTGGTACGTAAGTTCATTAAAATTTCCACAAGAGTTCATGAATTGCTTTTCTTGGCATTTCTATATGGATTAGATTCTGTTTGGAGCCAGGATTGTAATTAGCTTGAAACACAGATTTTTTGGCTATCTCTGCTTTTTTTAGTTTTAAATTACAATTCAGCACATGATGAATTATCTTTAATTTTAAATGGATGCTATCAACTTTTCTTGTGAGTACCAGCAGTACTTGCACATGTTACCACATGTTGACAATCATAAATCCATTTCGGATTCACATACAGCTACATGTGTTGTAGTTAAGATTTGGATTACGTAACCCTAACTTATGTGAAAAATCAAAATAGACTCGTGAAAACTTTCAAACAAAGCTGAACTGCAACCTGTTTTAACTCTACGTGGTAACATGCTGACATGAAGCTCTGCCAAAGACAAACTGATCGTGTCTGGCTGTGATTGCTCACTTTTAGCAGCGTGTCATTTTGAAGCCTGTTACTGTAGAAATGAGTGCAGTTTGTGTAGAAAATAATGATGCATGGAGCTTTAGTTGCATCCTTTAGTTTTCATTTATTACACATCTCACCCAATGAGTTTGGTTGAACTTACTGTGTAGTTACGTGCACAACCACATGAGCAAAAATCCAACCTTTTTGATATAGAGGCTTTAATTCAGGGGTGTCAAACCCATTTACATAAGGGGACCAAAATTTAAACATTTTTCAAACTAAGGGCGGTTTCAGAATCTACATTAACTCAAGTTAGACACCCAACATCTTTTCTTGGCTGCAGGTTCCTCAACAAGACTTTGATTGGTCTCATTTGACGTTCTCTGTTGCACTTTTGACATCATAATCAAAAAACTACTGAAAAAAATTAGTGATAAAAGTTTTTTACATTTAAAATATCATCTTGGGAGACAGATAAGATGTCAACGATGGCCACATTTGGCCTCCGGGCCTTGAGTTTTACACATATGTCATAATTGGATTAAACAATGAAGCATGCAGATGGAATCAGTCCTAAAAATACTTTCAATTTTGTAATAATTTATTGTTGTTTATCATGTGTTTACCTCTTTATTAATGAAACACAGGATGATTTGGCCTGTCACTTGCTCTATTTAGCTCCATAGGCTACATACAATTCATCCAGCTCAGGATTAGAGAAGTCAAAGAACATACATTTTTAGCTGCAGGAAAAAAAAAAAAAAAAATCAGCTTTAATGTTTCAAATGGCAGACAGTCCTCAGTGATGCAGCTCTGTCCATTATTTGAGTACATAAAGTAACACAGCTTTGCCTCGTTGATGCCCCACAAAAAATATGATCCTGAAGAGTAATGAACTGGTATATTTATTATGAGATCTATTCAATATCCTGCTATCTATGAGCATTTTAGCCAGCAAATTTAAATAAAGGTATGCATTCTATGTGGGATGTGGAATAGTTATAATTTAGAGCAATTTGTGCATAATTTCCTGATCATGTGCTGCTCCGTGCAAGATAATATTTGTTCTACAGGTGCGCTGTTACAAGGAAGTTGTTACGGAGAGGCAGGTCACAGACAAATGGGCAAACAGATGATTCACATAGATTACAGACGAATGAGAGCATGATGTAGCAGAAGCTGCAAGGACAGCAAACAGATTGGCAGTTAAACACATCGTTCTTCAAAAGAGGGAATTCAGACCAAGGTGATAGTTATTGACAGCTTGTTTATATTTTATACACAACAGACACACAGTCTAACTGAACAAATTGAGTAAAAACACCTTCTCTTCTGTGGCAACAATGTCCTTCAATGCATGAAACGTGAGAAAATGACGCCAACAGTGAGGTTAGGAGGTTTTAAAAAGGAGGAACACATTTAATCTAATAGTCTACATTAAACAAATTAATCCATCTAACCAAACATTGCAAATAAAACCTACAAGAAAGTGTTTTGAAATGTGCCCTTTTCATAAATTGATGGGAAATGATTATTTTTTATTATTATGTAAAACTCATCTACAACGTGTCTTGGGGCTAAGACCTTAGATCTGATCCGTAGGGTGATGTACGTCGTGCATGCTTGGCATTCTGCCGTGGCATTATCCGAAGCCATCCATTACCACCAAATCATTCGAGCTTCAGCAGGAGGTGGAGATGTTTGTGAGGTGAGTCAAAAGGTGAAACTGATGGATGGTGCAGCTTAAACAGATGAGAGAGGAGTGCATTGATAAAATGTGTTTTGTTGAGAAACATAGAATATGTATTTTACTTTTAAAATTTTCTGATGGCCCACAGACAAATCAGGAAGGTGGAAAAACCTGGTTTCAGTATTCGTTTCATTGAAGAGGTGGAGTCTATTCCCTGATACAGCACAGGTGCATCTAAAAACAATTTAATATGGTGGAAAAGTTTATTTTTGTCAGTCATTTCAGAAATTGAAACTTATATAGATTAAATACACATGGAGTTCAATATTTCAAGCCTTTGTTTCTTGTATTTTTCATGATTATGCTTTACAATTATGAAAAACCAAAAGAAAATTAGAATATTGTGGAAGTTCAGTATTAAAAACTCCTGATGTCATACTTAAATCATTTAATTAACTCATAAACATGAGCTACAAATGTCTCATTCATCAAGTCCAGCCACTCCTGAACCAGAGACGACATCAGAAGTGTCTTACCTGCTGAGGAGACAAAGAACTGGACTGTTCCTCAAAGGTCCAATGTCCTATTTTCAGATGAAAGTAAATTTTCATGTCATTTGTAAATCAAGGTCCCAGCACCTGGAGGAAGAGTGGAGAGGTCCAGAATTCATGTTACTTGAAGACCAGAGGGAAGTTTCCACAGTCAGTGATGGTTTGGATCCATGTCCTCTGCTGGTGCTGGCCCATTGGGTTTAGTCCTCAGTCAACGCAGCATCTACAGAACATTAGAGCTCTTCATGCTTCCTTCTGCTGATGAGCTTTATGATCTTTCAACAGGACTTGGCTCCTGCCTACACGACAAATGTACCAAAAGCTGCTGTGGAATGTTCTAATTATCTGAGACACTGAGTTTTGGTTTTTCATGATCTGTAAGCCATGATCATCAAAATGAGAAGAACTAAAGACTTGAAACATCTCACTCTATATATAATGAGTTTATAAAATATATAAGTTTCACTTTGTGAAGTGATCAATACAAAAGGTGAACTTCTTCCACAGTATTCTATTTTTTAGATGCACCTGCAGATATACTGACACTTTTATTGAAGTCAAGGATAGAAGTTTAGTCCAACACTAATAAGTCACTCATTATTATGTCTCCTTAAAATGTTACTCAGCCAGTTCCCCAGCTGCAGTCACAGGGTGGACACGTTGGGTGACGCCTACGTCACTGACGTGTGCTGCTGCTGGCTGTAAACAATGACTTTATATAACCTAAACTGGGTGTAGTTGGCTCAATAAAGCGGCCACATTTTTTTGTTCTTTCACTACAGGGATGAAAAGTAAAGGGCAGGTCGTGAGAAGAGAAGGAGCACGGGCGCAGGGACATAAATAATTTGATAAATTAACAAGAATTAATGTCTGTCATGGATGACTGTTTTACCTCTCCACAATGACACATGATATTTAAAGGTATTCATTTTGAAAAAACAAATCTGCATCAAATTATGTGAAAAGTGACCTCAGCAGTGTCTATAAACATGGATGTGAATATTCATTTTTTGGGGGGTTTGTTTTGTGCAATAGTGCAAAAATATATCCTTTAGACAAGTGCCCCCTGTAATGAAGGTCTATGAGCTGTCCATGACTTCAAAACCAACATAAATAAATCATAAAAACGTTATATATATATAATATATTGTTGATTATATGTGCTCAGTGAAAGGTTTGGGTACTTTGGCTCCTTCTTCTTGTCTAATCTACCAGAGAATTCTTGAAAATAAATTGATGTATCTTTTTATTTCTGTGTACAACCATTTGTTTTTCAAAAAAATATATATATAGGTGTGATTTTTATTGGTAAAAATAAGTTATCTGTCAGATGAGGTAACACAAGCATCAAAATTAATTTAGGATATGTGGATAAGTAGCTTTACGACAGACGTGTTTCGAAGGAGGGTAAACAATCTTTGGAGAGTTGCTTCAAAAATTAAGCTGAAAAGTTTAAAAACTCTTTGGTGCCGGCTGCTGGGCAGGTGTGGAGAGAACAGGTGTGATGCTCAGGTTTGATGAGAAACGAAGCAGAGGAGGGAGTGAAAGACGACACAAACTTTCTCTGGCAAATGGTTTTTAGTGAAATAAATGACAGACAGTGGCGTTCATGCATGTGGTTTGATAAAACATGGGTAATATCAGCAGGTGCTAAATAATTTTAAATACTTTATTTTCAATTAAAAATTTGATTCCGATCGTGCGGCTCATCTGTCATACGGTTATGTGTCATGTCCAATCTTACTTTGAAAAGCCGTGACAGAGGGAGTCCTCAAAACACAAACCACAAATTAGCGAGGGACCACTGTAATAGATTATAAAAGATGAGACATATCATATTAAAGGCAATGCAGAAGCCAATTTTAATGTATTAAAAGTTTTAGTTAGCAGTGGCACGGTGGCGCAGTTGGTAGAGCTGCCGCCTCTCAGCGAGAAGATGGATGCGTGGGTTTTCTCCGGGTACTCCTGTTTCCTCCGACAGACCAAAAACATGCATGTTAGTCTGATTGGTGACTCTAAATAGTCTCTAGGTGTGAGTGAGAGTGTGAATGGTTGTTTGTCTTTGTCTCTATGTGTCCCTGTGACGGACTGGAGACCTGTCCAGGGTGTCCTCCGCCTCTCTCACAGTGACCCTGACGACCTGGAAAGGAATAAGCGAGTAAAGATAATGGATGGATAAAACATTAAGTGTAAATCATTGATCTGTAGATTGAACCCAGCTGACAGGGTTTAAATGGCATGCGTGTCACTTTTAACTCAACTCTAGTGAAAGATGTGGATTTTGAAGCAGCCACCTCTGGGAGTTTAGGATGATACCGGCACCGTGACAAAGTTTACCACGAGCTCCATGTGTCATCCTGCGATGACAGCCGCGATCAATCTTTCCTCCCAGGGAAGCAAGCGTACTGGGCGAGCATAAAAGACAAAATGCATCACAACAGAATAATGCCTAAATGAATGCGAGTCCCCGCGGAGCTCTCCCAAAGATTCACAAATCAAAATGTGACAATTCCAATGCACGAAGCACCCCACGGTCTGCAGCCTGGGTAATATTTTCCTCATCTGCACTTTACCTTGGGAACTGAATTATTAGGACGGTATAAAAATGTCCCAAAAAGAAATACGGGTTCCCTCAGCCACAAGTCCATTTGGCCCTCTTATTGCATTTGTTGCAGGACTCTGACCTAGTTGACTTTACTCTTTACAATAAAAAGTCGGAGTTGTCTTTTATTATTTCTGCGGCTACTCGTCTCGATTTTCAGTATACAGAGACTTCACTCTAAACGTCTGCCAAGGCAATAAATCCCCTTTTTATAAATCTTGACCTCAGAGAACGTGTCTTTTTAACACGGCCGCCCTGAGCTGTGACGGCGGCAGACGATCTGTGAAGTGCTGATGTGCAAAATGATTCACCTTACAGCAGTTTAAAAGTAGTGTCAGAAAAAATACCTCTTTACAAAAAAACACGCAACATTTTAGTTTGGCAGAACAGTGAAAGTAAAGCACAAGTCTTCTAAAGCGAGTCCACAAGAAGGAACACGTCTGCTGAACTCATAACTTAATAAATAGCTTTGTGAAGTAAACTTGAAGCATTTGTGAATACTTCATAAGCTGCTACCATTACCCTTGTGAGGCGGACGAGTAAAGAATTGAAAAAAGCAAAACGTGACAAAGTGCCGTGGAAAAACGACTCGCCAAATTAATCATGACGTACATGGAACGAGGACTTAAACGCTCGCCGAAGCTCTTCCTCTGGAGCAGAGAAGAAACACAGAAACAGATGGAGATGAGACTTCTGGGACGCAGGAAGCATAAATTATGTCGCCATGGTTATCACATGTTGACAATCCTTACCAGCTGTAGTAAACTAAAGTTTGCAGCACAAAACAATCTTTTTTTGCTTATGTGAGAATAATTAGTTGTTACTGTTGTCGAAACACTTTAATTCTCTGTATTTGAAGAAAACTGCTAAATAGCACCTCCACATCTGAGGCCATGGTCTTCAGTTGGAAAAGGGTGGATTGCTCTCTTCGGGTCAAGGGTGAGGTTCTGCCTCAAGTGTCAGAGTCAGAGTTTCTTTGTCATTCGCAACATATGTGGTACATGTGGTGGAACAAAATTTTGTACACAGCATCCCAGTGAAATCCAACAGTAAAATGTAAAAAAAAAAAAAAAAAAAAAATACAGCAATAAGATTGAAGATATAGATTAAGAAAAACACCAACTAAAATATGCTAAGCACGAACAACAGCACGGATATGAGTCTGTGTACACGAATGAACACAGCAACATGAAACAGATCAGCAGCAACATGAAACAGATCAGCAGCAACATGATGTGATTTTTCTCACAGTGATTAAAGTGTCTCGTGGTTTTGTTCATGAGTGAAGGAAGAATGGGGTGTGAAATTGATGGATTGGTGCAGCATTTGCAGTATTGCAGACTCTGTGCCGGTCCATTGTGGTGAAGAGGAGCAGAGCTGCAAGGCAAAGCTCTTTGTTCACCGGTCAGTCAATGATTCTACCCTCATGGTCATGAGCTCTGGGTAGTGACCATATTAATGAGATCATGGATACAGGTGGGGAAAATGAGTTTCCTCCACAGGGTAGCTGGACTCTCCCTTAGAGACAGGGTGAGAAGTTCAGTTGTCCAGAAGAGACTTGGAGTGGAACCGCTGCTCCTCCACATTGAGAGGAGCCAGTTGAGGTGGTTCGGGCATCTCTGACTGGGGGGAGACCCAGGATACATTGGAGAGACTATGTCTCTTGGTTGGCCTGGGGACACCTTGGCGTCCTACCAGAAGAGCTGGAAGAGGTGACTGTGGAGAAAGATGTCTGGACCTCCCTGATCAAGCTGCTGCACCCACGACTTGACCGGAATAAGCAGAAGATGATGGATGGTTTTAGGTCAGCGTCACAACCATCTCTTGTTTGACTTCTGCTTATTTTGTTCATTTTTCTAAATTTCTTTGTTACTCTAATCAAATAAACTGTAAAAAAAAATGAAGTAATTGGTGCTGTTTTTACCCACAATGCAGCTTTGTATTTTTGAGTAGCTTCTAAGAGTTGTGTAAACAAGTTGAAATCTAAGCAGCAGTTTGCATCATGTTACAGTCTGGACTGGTTTCTTGCCTTTAACAAACACATTTTGAGTCCTTATTTCAGCTGTTGTTTGGAGAAGAGCTCGATTGTATCCCCAATTAAAACTATCCCCACTAAGCCGTTCAGCACCACGGATATTCTGCAGAGCAGCAGTGACATTTTGTGCAAGAGAGGCTCCATTCCTGTGGGTTTCTCTCACGTTTGGAAAGCTGCTTACCTGTTCTGACAGCTTGGACGAGTGCAAGCCAAAGCGCATTCCCATCCTTCAGAATTAGTCAAGGTTGAAATGAAATTAAGCAAAAAGTACGGAGGACAAAGAGTTCCGATGAGAGAAGGTTGTCATGTGAAATCGATTTTATTTTTTTAATTTGTTTCATTTTTCTGAACCAGTTAAGAAGAAACAATATAATGTTTCTAACTGGAGTTTTTTGGTGACTAAACTAAGCACAGGGCTCTAATCAACTCAGTGAAAACAAGAATTTTATCAAACATTTTGACTGAAAGTTCTGAACGCCCAAGAAAAACAACAAAAAAAGGTTAAATCGTGTCACCTGGACCAGCTTCATTAAGTGAGAACCGGTTCATCCCCATCCAAAGGACTTCCTCAGTCTGCAGCCTGCCAACCAGATCTGTCCCATAGATAACCTTCACTGCTGTGTTTCAAGCCAACCTCCTGTTGGAATCTCAGAAGAAGGCTTTTAACACATGCAAAACAATCAATCATCATGTACAACAATCATATGTTTTAGTCCAGATAGCCAACATGCTACTCACAGAAACAGCCTGAGGACAACCAAGGCCAACATGGTTCAGGAAATGGTTTGTAAGCTCAATCATCCAGATAATAACAAAAGTTTAAACTGTGTCCTCGTTTCTCACTTTGTTGCACCTGGATCAGGGGGTCTGCAACCTTTACGATCAAAAGAGCCATTTATGCCCTTTCATTCACTAAATTAAACGTGTCCAGAGCCGCAAAACCTGCTACAACTGTCATTATCAACTGGTGGCCCATGGGCCACTTTATGTTTGTCAGAGAGGGCTTTTTGGCCTGTAGGCATGAAATTATAAAACTATAAACATCCGACGATTACTAACATTTATTGATATTTTTACATGCTGAGACAAAAGAAAAGACTGGATTCCATCCATCCATCCATCCATCCATCCATCCATCCATCCATCCATCCATCCATCCATCCATCCATCCATCCATCCATCCTCTTTACTCACTTCTTCATTTTCAAGTTGCATGGAGTCACTGGTGCTCATATCATATCCAGGCCACAAGCCCATCACAGAAGACTGGATTCTTGTAAAGAAAAGAAAAAAACAACATTTTTTGCCAATTTTTTAAAAAGTAAAACAATTAACTGTGCAGGCTTATGTTTTTTTTTTTTTTTTTAACTGTGGATAAATTGAGTATCCTAAATAAAGTTAAAGTAAGTATAATTTACTCTGTGTATTAGTACTAGTACACATATTTGCAAAGGAAGTGATAGGAAAATTGTGAAAACTAGACACTTTTTGTAGTGTTCTTATGAAATTCATCCTATAAAATTCAGTTTTATATTAGTTTTGGTCAAAGCTTGAAAGAGCTGCTGTGGAGGGACCAAAGAGCCACATGTGGTTCCAGAGCTGCAGGTTGCAGACTCCTGACCTGGATGATTGAGTTCAGGTCATCTGGACGGTATATTTTTTCTTTGCTGAGACATTTCGTCCTTCATCCAAAGGACTTCTTCAGTCTGAGGAGCCACAAACAAACTGGAGTTCCACAAATACCACACTCCCTTGGCTTACAGCACTTACAAACTGTTTGTCCAAGAAAAACATTTTCGTCTCGTTTTAGCTTCAACGACTGAAGAAATTTTCTCTTAAAACTAAAAGTACTTGTTTGACACGTCTAGAATTATGGTATTTGAATTAAAACATTAATTAATAAAAAAAAAGAAGTCATCATTGTCACTTTTACAAGCGTCCTGATCATGTCAAGTGTTTGTGCAGCAGTTTCAGGGAACAGCCAGCGTCCACATCATTGCTGCTTTTCAGCAAAGATCATCAGTATTCTGCTCAGATGTAGCTATTATCAGCTGATACTTCCTGTTCAGGACGGCCATAACACAAGGTCAGCCAAAGCTATTTATCTTTTCATTACATTCACAGAGAATATTTCAGTAAATTCTCAGCCTGCATTTTTTAATATATATTTTGCTCCATTACCAACCTCCCTGAAATTATTTTAGCTCCTCTTTAAAACATTTTTCTCAACAGATCAAAAAGTTAATTTGATGCAAATGCTGCTGAGATGAGTTGAAATGAAACCGTAATAGAGGATGTATCCCAAATTAGTTTTAAAACATTTTTATTTTTAGGAGATCTGTTGATGTTCGGAAATATTGATTGTTTCTGTCTCTCCAACGTTATCTAAAATAAATTTAAACGACAATAAGAAAAGCATCTAAAGGTATAATATAAAACTTGTGTAACTGTGAGGTATAATTAAGAGGCAAATTGAAAATTTTTAAATTTATCTGTATACATTTTCAACTAAAATTGCCATAAAACAACTCGTTTTTGAATTATTTTCTGTAATCAACTAATTAAAATGGAGAGAAGGGGATTCAGGGGGAAATAAATGAGACTTACTGATGACAAAGATTTATATTATCTGCCCCTATTTCCCCCCATTTACTCTGTTCTGATGAGAGCAGTCCAAATAAAAGCCTATTCCATTAACCTTCCTGATAAAAAAGGGCAGAACATTTCCAGCTGTGTCTTGATTTAAAAATTAAACCAGCTTTAGAGTTCTGCTTTGCTGTCCAGCTCTTTTTGTTCTCCTTTATTAACACACTTTGACTCAGTATGTTAAAGCTGTTCAGAACTAATAAGTGAATTTCGTCTTGTTTTGGAACATGTTAAATGAGTGTGAAAACCTTTTGAACTTTTTGTTTGTTACTCTAAATAATAATAATACCATATTTTTTGCAATATAAGTCACATCTTTTTGCATAAATTTGCAAGCTCTGTGACTTATCCAACGAAGCAACTAATATACATTTTTTTCCATTTATGACCCAATTTTTGGCTGAGACCTGACGATTTCATTCATTCTGACATGAAAAATAGTGACACTACCATTTTCTGTGGGACCTCGACTAATATGGCAAGCCAACTGACTC
>JARVLU010001073.1:8539959-8555414 GCA_031762415.1 Simpsonichthys santanae | reverse complement strand
AGGTGCGACTTATAGAGCGGTGCAACATATTTATGGATTTTTCCAAATTATTGGACATAATTGGACAATGCGACTTAAAGGGCGGAAAATACGGTACTTGTTGGGTAAAAAGACATCTCAGAAATGTCCCTAGGGGTGAGTGGGAGCATGCAGTTTGTTTCATTTGTGTCAGTGTGACCCTGTGATGGGATGGTTACCTGTCCAGGGGCTTATCCGCCTCTCACCAGGTGTCTGCTGGAGATGGGCACCAGTTCCCCGTGACCCTGAACAAGAACACGCAGCTTAAGGAAATAGATGGATTTCTTGTGAGGTGAAAAAAAAAAGGGATTAAAAAGCTGCACTAACACTTGTAGTGTGACTTATTATGACGTAAAATGTTTAATTACAAACTTAAACAACCCTAACTTCTTTCTTTTTATTAATATTTGTAAGTCAATACATTAGCATTTTAAAAAGGTCCAAGGCAGACCTGAGCTTATTAGCTGATTCTCATCAGAGTCACAAGTTTACAGTATTTCTTGTTTATTTACTAACCAGGCTGTAGCTAAATGGTTTTCTTACTGTAAAACTGGGATGAATTCTGCCCTTAGGAAAAAAAAAAAAAACCCCATCAAAGGACACAAGTAGCATACTTTATCTTATTTGCAGTTTTTGTGAAAAGTTGTTTTTCCTGCAATGAAATCTCTGTTGTGACCTTCATGAAAGAGCCTCCGGCATAAAGTCCCCAAGCAACACTACAGTCTGACATGTGTGTGTGTTGTCTACCTGCCGATGTTCAGCCCTCCTGCCTCCGACCCCTGAGCTGAACGTGTTATTTTTAGCACTATTTGGAGCTGATTATGCAGTTGCAGTCCCTTCTGGACACTAACAAGGTGTCGGGGCAGCAGATGAGGGCTGCCTGGAAGACCTTCATGTGTTGGCAGCCAGAGAGGACCGCAGGATGTTCTGACAAGGCCAAACTGGAGCTACACAGCACTCTGTCTGTGAGCTGATACATCTGTTCAGTATGTACAGAAAAAACACAAGTTTATTGCCAGTTCTGTCAAAAACAAACTGATAAGTTGTTTTTTTTCCTTCCAGTGTGGCTGCAAATACTAAGTCACACAACTCAGCTTCTAGTACAACAATTAGCAATTTAATTAAAATCTATAATTGAATGGTGACATTATACCTTGACTAAAGAGTGCCATTTTATATATTACTGTATATAATATTAATAACCAAAAAACTGGATAATGGCACCAGCTAAAGTAGTACAAGGTTCCCATCAGTCTTCATGATTATCAAGCATCCAGATCAACTTATTAAAAAGAAATATCCAAAAAGAGTCTAGCTTGCTCACTGTAATCCACAAAAAAGGCTTTTTAAACTCAGGATGTTGTGGGGAAAATAAAAAATCCCACATTGATTTAATGAATAACTTCTGTGGTGTGGTCAGCAACAATTTCTTCTAAAGAATCTCTTGGACCCATGGTATCCAGCTACTGTACTTCATCTTAAACTTCCAGTGAAAACATCAACAGCTCCAGAAACTGCTGCTGCTGCTGACTCCAAAGTATTTACTGCATTCTGTGTATGCTAACAGACACTTATTACTTAGTCTGCATATAACCACTGGAAGGGTTTTAATGAAACTTTCACAAAGTAATTATTATCTGTGGCCTTATCAGAACCGTGATGCTGATAGACACTGCACCATCTTATCAGAACTTAAGAACTTTCTGGAGTGTTTATGGATAACACCGCCTTTGTCAAAGTCTATGCATGAATATATTATGATGTCGGTTGTTGCTGCTTTATATTGTAAGACCTTTTTTTTGCATCTTTTACAGTTTCCCGGCCAGAAAATGGTGAGACATGATTTTTTTTGGCTTCCTCCATCCTCGTGTTCTCTTTTTCTCATCTGCTTGTATGTTGTATGTAACAGACCTCTCTTGTTAATGAGACTTTGAGGCTCTATGGGAACTAACCTGTATAAATAAAGGTCTAATAATAATAATAAAAATTTGATGGAACTAATTTAAGATGGCTGCCACAGTTAAACAAACTGTAATTTGTTTTAGTCTTAGGACCCACACTCTTCACAACCTACTGTTCATAGGTCAGATCATTCCTGATGCATCCTTACATTTCTATGCTGACGATACAGTTGTTTACTATCGAGCTAAAACAGCTGCTAAGGTTTTCCAACTTTTGCAGTTTGCTTTTGACATCATCCAGTCAGATTTGTTCAGTCTCAAACTTGTCCTAAACGCTGACAAAGCCAAAGGGATGTTGGTCTACCAAACAGGAAGTCAGTCCATTATTATTATTATTATCATTAGACCTTAATTTATACAGGCTAGTTCCCATTGAGCCTCGAAGACTCATTTACAAGAGAGATCTGTTGTGAACACCTGAATGGTGTTCCTATTGAGTTTGTTGATTCTTACAAATATTTGGGTACCTTGGTCGATTCGCATCTCTTTTTTAAGCTCCACGTTGAAAACTTGGTAAAGAAACCAAAAGTAGAACAGGCTTTTTCAGAAATAAATCCTGTCCAACTCTGAATGCTAAGAAACGCCTTGTAATGGCGACTTTCCTTCCCTCCATAGGCTACGCTGACATTATTTACATGAACGCTCCTACAAGCACCCTGCAGATGTTGGACACTGTCTATCACGGTGCGCTAAGATTCATAACTGTCTGTAACTACAGTACGCACCATTGCACCCTGTACTCACTGGTTAACTGGTCATCATTAACTTCACACACTCTCTCACTGGTACATTTTCATCTTTAAATCACTTCTTCTGCCTTCATACATCTCCTTCTACACCTACATGTCTCTGTGTGAGCGCAGCTACAACGTGCGCTCTCAGGACATTATTACATGCAGTGTTCCCTCGGTGAGGACTGAACTTGGCAAAAGGGTCTTCTCCTACTCCGCTCCCGTTTCCTGGAACATCTTGCAAAAAGATCTGAAGCTATTGACCTTGACCTCTAAGTTGCTTCAAACATCTGCTAAGTTCCTGGCAAAAACCAACACAGACATTTTCCTGTTTTTAGTATTTTACACTGCTTTACAATGGACCTGTTATTGTTTCATATTTTAATATAGTTTTCTTCCATTTATTTTTTTCAATTCATATGCCTTCTTATACGATTGTCTACTGTTTTCTTTTTTTAAATTAAAAACAGGTCTCTCTTGTAAATTAGTCTCCAGACAGAATTTGGTGTGGAAGTAGCAGAGAGTCATCCCTGACTTGTTCGCCAAGCACCAACTGATCGCTCAAGATCTATTTGTACCACTTTGACCCCTAAGTGCTACAGTCAACTGTTAGTTAAACTGAAGTAGAAGTTTGTTTTCTTAGGTAGTGGAATGTGTTTCTGTTCCCCACAAGGATACGAGCTGCATGCAAAGTTAATATCACCACCAAATATGGAGGAAAGTTTCAGCTGAAGTTAGCACTAAGACCCATTATTGGGTAGCCTACGTGGAAAGTAAGGCATGTGTTTACAGAAAGGGCAAGGCTTGTGTATTCCAAGCTGAGAAGAACTTTTCCCTAATATGGTTTGTACAAGATGTGTGATGCACGAGGATCTGTGTACTTTTGACAGGGTTTGATCACCTGTTGATTAAAGGCTGAGTTACATTTGACGCCCAACGTGGTCTGAGTCTTGGGGGCTGAGCTGACGTGCACCCTGAGAAGGTAATTATTCATTTTGTTTGTGAAAAGATTCATCTCGTCTGTGCAGACATGCGCTCTCAGAGCAGGATGCTGGTTTTGAGGCCCTGTGATGGCAGCAAAAATGTTTAATATCTGTCAACATATTGCAGCTGTGTAAATTACAAATAAGTGTTAAGTGTTTTTGAACAGTATATTTGGTAAAATTGACAAAAGCACAGCTGTTACATTAAATGAAGAGTAGAAGCAGTTGTACATATTAATAGCACAATAGCAGCATTATTTTTTTTACTGAATGATCACCTGTTGAATAAAAGCTGAGCTATAACAAACTGTCGTATGACCTACAATTCAGTGAAATTCTCGGAAAGTAATCACATGGTGTACATCTACAGTTTATTTTAAGATGAATGCCACAACAAATTAACCTTTGAAAAAAATGATGCACAAACCCAGAGGTGTAGTTTGCTGATCATGGAGTTGAATCCAGGAACTGCAGGTTATTTTCTGGTGATGTCACCCGATGACTCTGAAGTCATGCTTTAAATTAATGTTAAAGACCATCCTGTAAATTAACCTTTAGTAAACAAGGCCAAAAATAACGACACGACAACCATTTCTTTTTAATGTACAAAGCTGCACATTTTTTTTATCAGTATTTGAAAATATTCAACAATTAAAGTTAAAACAAACAGTAAGAATAATTAATATCAGCAAATAATTAGACTTAAAAATGAAAATTATTAGATTTTTTCTTTTCTTTTCTTTTCTTTTACTGAAACACCTGAGGGAAGCAAATCAAAAGAACCAAGAAAGAAAGAAAAAAGCCACTGAATGTTTAGAAAAAAATGAAGAGACACAAAAAAAAAAGTCAAGACAAACTCGTACAGGTGTCACTCGCTCCATTTGTATGTACATCACATTCACTCCACAACTGTGCCGAAGAGCATCGGTTAAAAGAAAGTGTTTAAAATTAAAAGCTCGTCTCTGCAGTCAGTCTGCGACACGTGAAGGCAGAGTGAGGAGGAAAAGCTCCCAACAGAAACCACCGGACACACCTTCAGTTCCTGTTCTGCCCGCTTTACAGAGACGCAACGGAGAGCACTCCCATTTGAAAGGCTGAGAGGACTCGACAAAAACTGTCCAAGCATAAAGATCCATAAACCAACTATTCTTATTTTTAAATGGTCCCTGGGTGCATGAGACAGAGCCCATGCTCCTGACATCTCTGACCTTTAGAAAAATTCATTCAAACTTGTTTCAGAAAGAAACATGACATCAAAATAGTTCAGAGGTGGATTTGAGAGTCACATTTCACGTTTGGCTGTACATTATTTAATTTTCGTTGTATATTTCAGCCTTTCCTCAAATTTCACCAGAAACACTTTGCTAAAAGAGGAAAATAGAAATACAAGGAAACCTTTGGCCGAAGAGCGTATTCACAAAAGAAAACCAGAAACTAGAAGATTTAAAGTAATCAAAGGTTAAAGGAAAGAGTAGAACTGAAGTGGTTTTCTACTTTGTTTTTTCACTCTTTTTGAAAATATGGCCGATAGTTCAAACCTCCTCCCATACATTTGGGTTTGTAAGTTATACTGGTTTCCTCACAGAGGAAAGAAGAAAAAACAAAAAAGGTATCTTTTCATGAAAGTCATGTTTGTCTTGATTGTCCACAAAAAAATAAACAAGTGCCAGCAGGAAGCAACCCCGGCGAAAGGATATACAATCACAGCATAAAACAACAACATCCTTTACTGGAAAGGAACCGAGTCAATACACTCCTGAAAGGACTGAGCCTGCACTGACCTGCTGTTCAATCTTTATCTGAGTCTGCTCACATTTCTTTTGTGATGGGAAGTGTCTCTGCTGTTAGGTGGTCAGCATTAATCAGAAACCGTCTTTTCTTCTGTTGCTTCGTCCTGCAGGCATCTCTTACGGATGACGGGCAGCGGGTGGGCTTCTGTGTTAAAGACCCAGTCTTCAAAAGGGAGTAAATCATCGTCAGAGAAGAGCAAGTATAGATACCTATAGGAATGAGAAAAAAAACATACGTTCTCACAAAAATATGAGTGATAACAAAATATAAAAACACATTTAAAAAGTCCAGTTTATTAAAAATGTTGCTGCCAGAGTCTTAACTGGAGTTAGTGGGAGAGATCATATCGCTCCAGTTTTAGCATATCTCCTCTGGCGCCGTCAGATTCAGTATTTGATTAAAAATCTTACTTCTAACCTACAAAGCCCTCAACAACCTAGCTCCATCATTTATTACATATCTTACTGTTCCGTATTTTCCCAACAGAGCACTTCGTTCTCAGGTTTACTTGTGGTTCCTAGAGTTTACAAAAACAGAATGGGAGGACGATCTTTCAGTTATCAGGCTCCTCTCTTGTGGAACCAACTCCCAGTTTCTGTCCATGAGGCTGACACATTGTCCGGTTTAAGACTGGACTGAAGACTTTACTTTTTGATAAATCCTATAGTTAGGGTTGGCTTGTTATGCTGCCATAGGCTTAGACTACTAATTACTACTACAAATTGTCCTCATTTCTTAAAATGAATCGTTACAATTGAATAGTTTTTATTTGATGCTATTTCTATATTAACATGTGATTCTCAACCTGCCATTGTGTATCTGTTCCTCCTTCCTGTTCCTCTCAAACCCAGCCGGTCAAAGCAGATAGTTGCTTGTCCTGAGCCTGGTTCTGTTAAAGGTTTCTTCCTCATGAGGGAGTTTTTCCTTTCCACTGTCACCTTCATGCTCGCTCAAGAGGAGAGCCTGCGATAAACTCAAAGCAGTCTGCTCCTCAAATAATTAACATTATTTTTTATGTAGATAAATGTTTCTGTTCAGTGCCCTGAGATGACTTCTGCTGTGACTCTGTGCTATATAAATAAATTGAATTGAATTTAAACCTGAGTGGTGAATCTAATGGCACACGGCAGCTGGTTTGCTGAGCTTTGAATAAAAAGCTATTAAAGTGTTCTTGAACATTTGTTCTCTCGGTTTCTGAAGCTCCTTTCAAAGCTTTTCTTTGTACTTTGGCAGCATTTTCTATGATTTTTTATTTCTTTGCACCTGATTAATCGTTTCAGCAACTTTGAGCTGCAGTTCATTAAATCATATATATATATATAAAAATAAATAAAAAAAACACCAACCATGGTGTGCCTAAATATAACTTGTTCCTAATAAAAATATGGATTATTTTTTCAGAGCCTGTTTCAAATATTGCCTGGATTTTCACCCCCAGCCTCTCTCTGATTCCTGTTAGGTTTGAAATGAACCTAGAAGCTGGTCCATTTAAAGTACAGAACCCCCGAACCCACAGACGCATGGCTCAACACCGGGGAGCTAGCTCTTCAGGACTAGCCTCAGCTGTCCACCTAGACCTCAAGAATAAGGGACGCTCTTTTAATGACCAGGGGGTGGGGGTGGTAAAGACAGACATTCGTGTCAAACGAGAAAAAACAAGTTCAAGCAGAGAAAGAGGTCTCAGATTTCAGCTTTCCAAAAACTGAAATGCAGCATTAGGTCTGGTTTCCAGTCAGTTTCACTCCAGTTCACACTTTCCTGCATGTGCCCAAAACATCTCCTAAGATCCAGGCGAGCACAGAGTCTAACGACTCCACCATGAGGGACGTGTAAATCTGGATTACATAACTGAGCTTCTCATGCAGTTTAAAATGTCTGGCACTCCATTCCCCAGTGTGGAACTGAGAGAGCCTCCCAGATGGGAAGTGTAACATCTTGAACTACAGAAAACTGAGTCTCTTTTAACTTTCACCTTCATCTGTTGGTTTGGACTTTTGACATACAAAACAGGAACAAACTCTCGGGGATTGTCAGGATGTGCAGCAAAACTGCTGGCATAGCCCTACAGAACCTCACTGACCTACACAAGGCGAGGTCAGTGAACAAGGCCAGGCTGAATCTGGCAGATCCTGATCATCCACTCCATGGTGAGTTCAGGTTGCTTCCAGGTATCTGCTGCTCAGATGTCGGACAAGAAGACTGAAAAACTCATTCATCCCTGGAGTGACCAGGCTTCTCAATGAACAGTGATGATTTCTGTACTGTTATTTTAATGTTTTTTAATGTTTCCATGTCTTTAGTCTGGATGATTTATGTGCCTACTGTGAAACAAATTGCCCTTTGGGGATAATAAAGATTCTAAAACTTGAATAGAAGTCCATTAGACTTGTTTTTAATCATTATTATTATTAGGATTTACTAATCTGGCCCAATTTGTTGCGTGAGTTACGAAGGTGTCGAGTCTTGTTGCTTGAATTTTGAACATGTACATTTGTGCAACAAATTCGCTCTTAAGATAGTTGCAGATGTCGTCATTTGTAATTTTACTGAAATATTTGGCTCAAAGGAAGCAAAGAACAAACAAAAAAATGAAGCGTGCCTCAACAAATGCACGGTACAGTAGTCCCTCGCCACTTCGCATTTCATTTATTGCGGACTCGATCTATCGCTGTTTTTTCAAAATAAGATTGGACTTGACACAATTGGCTGATTGATGGATGAGCTGCACGATCAGCATGGACTTTTTATTTAAAATGAATTATTTTAAATTATTTAGCTCCTGCTGCACCTATGTGCAGCTCACACTGCAGGAGAAACTTCCTCCTGTGGCTCCTCCGTGATCTGTTCTGCTGCGGAGAAGTGGGCGTGGCCGAGATTCTTGCAATATTCTACACAATGTTTCTAAACTAAACACTCAACGAGCACAGTGTCATGATTTCAGCTCTGCCTCCTCTCTGCCACGCTGCACTCAGCCACCTGCAAGCGGTCTTGGCCACGCCCACTTCCCCACTCTGCACGGAGAAACAGCTGATCGGCTTTGGCAGGAAGCTTATCTTGCGGTAAGAGATGTACACAGGGTTAGCGTTAGGGTTAGCTAAACAATTTAAAATAATTCATTTTAAATACAAATGCCATGGCCATTGTGCAGCTCATCCATCAATCAGTCAATTGTGTCATGTCCACTCTTATTTTGAAAAACCGCGATAGAGCGAGTCTGCGATAAATGTATAGCAAAGTAGCAAGGGACTAATGTGTGTGTATATATATACTGTATATACTTGCACTACTATTCCTATGTCGTGGTCTTTTACTAATCACGGGGCTTCCTGGTATGGATCTCTCGTGATAAACGAGGGACTACTGTACTGTGTTTTATAAACGACAATATACGGACAACACCTGGCTGACATTCCTCTACAGAAATACTCCACATAATAATTCATGATGAACAATAGAGCGCTTGCCCTGTTTTTATTTATTTATTTATTTGTAGCTGCCCTCTTGTACCTTCACAACAGGCGTCTAATTAGACATTGACCATATCCACCACATGTCATGCTGCAGTACTTTGTTCCTACTTGGAAGATCTAAATTATTCACCACCAGGGATTTTCTTTAGTCAAGATTACTCTATTCATTTTTTAAAGGAGCATGTAAAAGATAGTGACTCGGAGTGAGACATCACTGCTGCCTTGTGACTGCTGACCTGAACAACTCCTGATACACCCCACTTAAAAAAAAACAGCTTTTGTCTTTTACATGATACAGCATGGCACTTGGGTTTGTGTAATTTAAACCAAGAATAAAAGCAGGTAGAATTGAAATGTCTACTCGCTGTTCCTGTTTCTTTCATGGGTGAAAAGTATCCTATTCAAAGTGTGATTAGAATCCTCCATGAAGCAGAGATTGTGTCTGTGTTTCATTTAAAGCATGGGTATGCTTCGTGGGAGGAACAGATAGCAGGTAGTCATGAATCTCCAGCGCTCGCTATCAGCTCCTGTATTACTTTCGTGGCGGTGGTGGATTGTGCAAGCGGATTTTAAAATAAGCTTTGTCTCACCGGCGGTATGTCGACGAGAACGCGGGACTTACTTGAGCGTCTCTGAGAGGAAGAAGCTCTGCTGCATGTTGTCGTGGCTGACTGTCGTGGTGTAAACGTCACGGATCCCAGAGAAGCCGGACTCGACCCTGCAGTGCTGCTCCAGTGCCTGACAGGAAGAACGGAGGGAGATCACAGGTCTTACTGTACAAACACAATATTTATTTTATTGTATAAAGTTAAATTAGAAACCTAGAGCAACTGAACAAAACTTTTTTTTGGCCAATAAATGTGTCAGTGAATGATAAAACATGTCACCCAGCTGGACAACTGGAGCCCAAATAATGTTAGATCCAGCAAGGATGAATGGAGAGTGGCCGAGCTAGCCGAACGGATTAGCTCATTATTACCTCAGCTACAGGGGGCTTGCTATACGTGCTAATTAACAAAGACCCTGACGTGTTAAAGCTTGATGTGCCTGAGCCGAAGTGTATTCACCACTTTCAACCTTTGTGCCTGATAATTACAGGCCCGTCAAACTTGTCAGCCTGATTCCTCCTTTATGTTTGTGTGTGTGCACGTTCAACTAATGCCAACTCTCTCTCTCGTGCCAAATCGCTCCAGTTTACCTCTCTTAATGTCCTGTCTATTGCTACATTAATAACTGTGATTCTTGCACAGCTTTCACCTCTTTGTACTGTCTGAGCAGCTAATGTCGAGTGCCACAAGATATCAGAGGAGCAGGTTGAAGGCTAATTGAGATGGTCAAAAGGGTTGGACACAAACACAACCTAGAAGATTAGAATTTAGGTTACCAATAAGAGGTAAGTATATACCGGGTATTAGAAAATTACTTGCTGCTCTGGCTAAAGGTATTTACATTTTATAATTTGACATTTGTGCAAGTAGTTTGCAGAGAAAACTGCATGTATTGCAGTTGAGCACCAAAACGTGATTTTTGTGTGTTCATAGATGTTTTCAATAAGTTTTGTTAGGAAATTCTAAGAATCTTTTGTGATTACCGTATTTTCCAGCATATAAGTTACACGTTTTTGCATAAATTTGCAAGTCCTGCGACTTACACTTATACATATTCACGTTGTACTGGGCAACTTGTGCAATGTCAATAAAGTTTCTCTGACTCTGACTCTTATACACTGAAGCAACTCATATACGTTTCTCCCCCATATTTATAACGCAATTTTTTGGCTGAGATCTGATGATTTCATTTATTCTGACATGTAAAATATTGAACACTTCCACTTCCAGCCGCTAGAGGGCGATCAAGTAATATGGCAAGCCAAGTGTCTCATTAATAGGTAAAAGTGGCTATTAATGAGACACTTGGCTTTCCATACCAAGACATCTTCATCTCGCTTTGGAACTCCCGGAGCAAACATCAAATCAGCTGCATTTTGCTGCGCCACCCAGGCGAAATGCAGCTGATTTGACCATCAAAGTGCATTTATTAAGGACAAGTCAAACTGAGACACACCTTTACTATAATGTCGAGCAAACAAATAATTGCTTTTAAGTGTTAATCTTGTTAAATTCTTGTTAAAGTCCTCTTGTGCACTCTCCCGCGGCTGCCATTTGGCAGCCAATCAATTTTTGGCACAACACCATCCCAAATTTCCGGGCGGTCAGCGGTGACACATAATAGATGTGACTTATACAGCGAAGCGACTTATTTATATATTTTTCCCACTTTTTTAGACATTTTAGGACTGATGTGACTTTTACGCCGGTGCAACTTATACGGCGTAAAGTACGGTACATGTTTTACTCTCAAGTTTGAACAGATAAGACAAATTTAATCTGTTGAGACATGAGCAGACAAACTTCTACAACTGACAACAAAAAAGGTTAAATCGTGTCATCTGGATCAGTTTCCTTAAGTGAGACAGGTTTTGTCCCCCATCCAGAGGACTTCCTCCGTCTACGGCCTGCCAACCAGATCTACCGTAGCCGGAGGAAGTCCTCTGGATGGAGGACAAGACGTGTCTCACTTAAAGAAACTGGTTCAGATTACACAATTTACCTTTTTTGTTGTTATCTATCTGGATGATTGAGCTTACAACCCATTATTCTAAAACTATTTTCAGAGAAACTTTAAAATAAATTATGTTGGTTATTTGAAGGTTTTACTTTCAAGCTGATAGAAACTAAACGGGAGCTGAAAACAATTTGTGCATATATCATCATCGTTATAATCAAATGGTCTCATCTTATTTGCCATAAAGCAATTTTTTAGCCTAAAATCCTTTACAATGTAAAATGCATTAATTTAAGTCACATTAATTTTTTACGGAAGCTTATGTAACCTTCCAAGGCTCTCATCTTATGTAACCTGAGTGCTGGTACTAAATTATGATCTCACCTCGACAGCCTCCCACCCCCAGTCTCTGTACTTTGGGTCGTGGGTCAGTCTCCACATGTACATGTAGCTCTCGATGACTTCTGGTCGCAGGATGTAATATCTGTCGCTCAGTCTGGTCGCTGTAGCTTCGGCTCCGCTGTCAAACCTGAAGGCTTCAGGGCCGAGCTTAGTAGCTGGTGAAAATACACACAAATCCAATGATTATTTTAATTTTTAGGAAAAAGAAAAATATTTTAAACAATTTTTAAAAACGTCAATTCAAACTCACAGGATATTATTTATTAGTTACTGTTTAAACATGTAGTGATGGGAAAACAACCTGTTGGATGATACGCTGTTAAAGCTGAGGCCCCGCCCATTAAAGACAAGATGATATTTCAACAGTAGTTTCAGGACATTCAGTTTGTGTAGCTACAACATTGTTAAGAAATGTGGATGCTACAGATTTTCATCCCATAACTTCTGTAGATCCAGATCCAGATACCAGTAAATTCAGGTCTCTCTTGTAAATGAGTCTTCGTGTCTCACTGAGACTAACCTGCATAAATAAAGGTTAAATGAAAAAAGATTTTCAACCACCTTGTTAGTTTAACTTGTTAGTTTAGGTCTTCTTCTTTTAACATATTTTTTTAAGAGTTATTGATTTGTTTTCTGATTTACCAACTTTGTTCAAGCCTGAGATCATTTGTCTGCAGTAATGATTTCCAAGTTGCGGCTAGAAACAAGTGGAAATTAGAGCTGCTCTGGTTTTCTACAACCTTTTAGTAAATATTAACAGGTTAACAGTTAAACTTCAATTTGCTTTTGCTTTTTCTGCAAATATCAGAAAATCAAGCATATGCATAATCATAATAAACATGTTTTTTTTTTTTACAGCGTACCAGGACATCACTTTAACATCACTGATAATTTAAAAGAGGCCAAGCGTTAATGGGTTAAAACGTAAGAAAAGAAGTGTATTTTACAATGAGTGATCTTGGTGTGAATAAATGTAGTAATACATAATAAATAAATAATAATAAACATGTAGAATGGGTGGGCAGGTTTCTGGAGAAAGAGTACCGTAACTTCTGGACTATAAGCTGCTACTTTTTTCACATGCTTTGAACACAGTGGCTTATATAATGCTGCTAATGGGACCATGCTGCTGTAGATGTATTTCTTTTTCACTTTTTGCACCTTGTTTTTGTATTTTTGTTGCATGCTTTGGTATTTCTTGTTGTTTTTGTGGCGAGTCAAGACGGTTCTTCTCGTCCTGATCATTTCATTGCATTGTCAACCTTGTGTTGATCTACATGACAATAAACCTAAACCTATTTTGTTCTTCCTGCTGCTTGTTCACCCGACTATAGTTGTGAAGATGATGGTAGCAGTAAAGACATTAAAGTATTGTTGTTTAAAACAGATAAATGGAAGCTACTTTGCTTACAGCCAGCTAATCCAAGAGCTGCTGAGCATCACACAAACCCCCAAAGAGAACCTGGTGGAAGACTATGAAAAAGAAAACTGGAGAAGCCTTTTAGGCCTACAGATCAAAAGTACTCTAAGCATAATCAGGGAAACCGTTATGAGATGAGTCACATTGGCTTATTGCTGAAATAAAAGGAGAGAAGGAGTGGAGGATGAATCCTTACCCAACAGAGTGGCAAAGAAGATTATTGTCAAACAATAGTCTCCTCAGAACATGTAGGCATGCTTTTTTCTGTCCCCCCCACCCCCCCGCCCCCTTTCTATTATCTCCTGGGTTCATTTTTAGCATCTGGGTGCATTAACAGTCTCATTTACATGTTAGAGCCACAGAAAATATTTTACAATGATGTTTACCACTTTTCTCTTCCTCCTCACTTTCTTCCTTCCCAGTAAGTAATAAGAAGCCCTGAACATACTTTTCAGGCACACTTGGATGCCCCACAATTGCTGCCCAAAGCTGTGAGACATTAGAAAATAACTTGTTCCTTATTAGACCTTTCTGTTGACGTGAATCAACCTAAAAGCTTCTTCTTTCGGCTAAAGAACATATCAAGCCCGAGGCCTTTTTAATTTTCTGTTGCTCAACTAGACTATTTTTTTCTCAGTCTAAATCACAATCTCTCCTAACAACACAGCAGGTACAGTTTTCCTGTCTATTATCAAATTTACAGTTTAGATACAATTAATTTCTTATTCAGTTGAAGCTGCTTTGGCTAACAGTTTGCAACTGCGATGGGAGTAATGCAGAGCTGAATCATGGTAGGGATGCTGCAGATGCTTTGGAGGCTGGTTACAAACTATTTTTAATAAGCGTATCTTCTCATCTTCTACACAGGTTGTATGAATGAATGCATTTTGGGTTTTGTGAGTAAATACAGGACATAATGTCCACTGGGATGCAGACATGTAGACTGAATGTAGCCAATTAGTTTTCTTGACCTGGCAGGCCAGTGTTCAGTAATGTGTGAAATAAAGCACAAGCTCTATAAATCTTTACATCTAACATTTTTTTTTAAGATTGCAACTCAGAAACAAGCAAATGATCACCTTGACTACACTACTCTGAATATATGTGTATATTTAAACAGGTATTAAATATATTCAGACTAAAAAATACCTATAACTTTACCTTTAAGATCAAGGGGACAAACTGAGTGATATAAATTATTATTATTTTTTTTAAGCAGGGCAGTAGCACGATCTTCATACCACTGTTTGAGTAAGAATTTGACTCACTTGAGCGATCGTAGCTCTCATGGCAGGTGTGTGTGATCTCAGCAGCGAGGTCCAGGTAGTGCTGCCGCTTCTCTGGTGCTCCATCGTCAGCCCCGATCCCAATCATGCCCCCAGAAAAGCAGGCCAGGTGACCCATCTTGTGGTCCAGGATCCCTCCCCTCCACTCAGCCATGTAGGTGAGGCCTCCAGGTGATTTCTGCACCAGGTTAGCTTCAATCGCCTGCAGTGACACACAAAGTCAAGTTTGTTTTAACCTCGTGCGTTCATTGAAATCATGTTTCATGCACTGAGAGACCTAATCAACTCCGATCAACAAGAACCTCTTTCTATCGCCAATTCTTTTTATTAAAGGTCAACTTAGATCCCTTAAAAAAACAGCAGAAATTAAATATAAAATCAGAGCGATAGAGGGGATGAACATATGAAAACACAGTGTAAGTTGTTCATCTTGAAAAATGGATTATTCTCCTAAACTAGTTGAAAAGAAAAAAAGAACTCTTGTAAAATTATTAATTGTATAGCTTATATTATTTAGACAGTAGTCCCTCGTTTATCACGGGGGATCCATACCCTGAAGCCCTGCGATAAGTGACAAACTGCAAAATGGGAATAGTAGTACAAGTAGTAAGTAGAAATTTATTTTAGTTCATCCATCAATCAGCCAACTGTGTGTTGTCCAATCTTATTTTGAAAAACCCCAATATAGTGAGTTTGCGATAAACGAACTGCGAAGTAGCGATATACTGTGTATATATGTATATATGCATATATATGTACAGGTAGTCCTCGGTTTACAGCGGACTTGGTTTACAGCGTTTCGCGTATACAGCCGTCGCGCCCCAGTGA
>JARVLU010001073.1:8478368-8497218 GCA_031762415.1 Simpsonichthys santanae | reverse complement strand
AGATGAGGGTGGAGACAGGTGTGACTGCTTCACTTATCCCACCCACATTTTGATGTTGTCAGTACCGGGGCTTGAACCGGCGATCTTCTGATCACAAGCTCACCTTCTTAACCTTTGCGCCACCACTCCCACATAACCAGTTATTGTAGATCCAATTATAAATGTGTCCTTAAAATCCACAAATGGCAGCAGAGAAAGACACTTCAACAAGTCTTCAAGTCAATGAGATATCCAGCAGCGTGGGTGCCAACAGGGCAAATCCGCTCACCTAAACCTTGTCTTCTCTTTGAAGAAATGTTTCCAATTATGTTGAGGGACCAACTGAGCAAATCAAGTCCATAATTATGGTTCTGAAAATATGTACAAGAGGCTCCGAAATAGTTTCACAGACAAGACAGAGCAGCAAGCAAAGCAGAGAGGAAGAGGAGGGGAGAAGCACCTGACCTCAGCAAGAGCAAGTGATGGAGTACTTTCAGCTGCTCCCACAGTGAACTAACTCACAGGAAAGATTCAGCATTTGTTTTACATCTGATGCCCTTCCTGACCAAACCTGGGCTCGAACCAGCAACTTGAGGATTACGAGACCACGACTCTGACCGCTGAGCTTCTGCAGCCTCACTTGCTTTCCTTATAAAACAGAAGTATTTACACTTTGATAGCTTGAACATGGTTGTGAAATTTTCAGATGACTGAAAAATAAAACTGTAACTATTTCGCCAACCATGTGAGGAGTTTCTTTTAGAAGAATAAACATAAACGAGACAGAACTTTGCACAGAAGTCCAGAGGAAGGCAGACCCCCTTACACAGATGGCACTTAACGGAGAGGCTGTGAAGAGGGTCAATAACTGAAAGAGCCTCAGGACTCCCATTGACAGCAGCACGACCTTTAACAGAAACACACATAACAGCTATAAAAAGTGGCAACAGTGAATCCACCTGGTCCAGAGGCTGAAGGAGCTGAATCACACAGCTCTCATCCTTTTCTGCTTCTGCAGAGACCTCGTAGAGAGGCTCTTCACTTTTTCTCGCTCTGGGCCCAGAAGCCAACAAGGTAGGAAGACAAAAATTGACAAAGTTGGAGTCTAATAATTGAGCAGAGTTGTAGTTATGCCTCCTGTCACTCTACAACCAGAAGACAGTAAATAAAACTAGAGAAACTGTATTTCCTGTGAAAATGCAGTGTGAATGCTGACTGCAGAAGGACTTAGCCAACAAACTGAATTTAGCTTTAAAAAAAAACATGTTGAAATGTAGATTAAATGGAAGAACAAGCCTAAGTTAGTAGAACAAAGCAGAGATAACACATATTTGTTGCATTTGGTTTAAATAAGCAGAAATTTGCATAAAAATTAGGATATTTGCCTAAAAAAAGGCAGAAATTAGCAAAAAGTAGCTGAAAAGTAGCTGAAAATGTATAACGAAGCTTAAGCTACCAGAAGGAAGTGGAAGAAGATGAAATGAGTCTAAATAATGTGGAATTAGCTGAAAAAGATTACATTAGCATACAAACAGCTGAACCGTATAGCTGAAATAGCATAAAATGCTGCAAGTAGCAGACATAACTTGAAAGAAGCACAACAAGCTTAAATAGCAGAGGAAAGCTAATTAGGCTAAAAGTAGCAGAAATTACTACAAAAACTTGAATTTATCTGAAAACAGCTAAAATTAGCTAAAATGCTAAAAAGGTAGCTGAAAAGGTAGAATAAGCTTAAATTTGCATAATAAATCAGAAATAATACAAAGCTGAAAGAAGCAGAAATGAGCATAAAAAAAGTGGCGATTATCTGAAAAAAGCAGACATTTTCAACAAAAACAGCTGAAAAGTAGCTAAAAAAATCAGAAAGCTTAAATTACCAGAAGAAAGGGGAGACAGCACATTTTTGCTGAATTAGGCAAACGAAAAAGTTGACATGAGTCCAAAAATATAGAATTAGCAGAAAATGGTAAAATTAGCATACTAACAGCTAAATAGTAGCTGAAATAGCAGAAAAGGCTGAAATTTGCTGAAATAAGCTGAAAAGAGCATAAGAAGTGAAATTAGCAGAAAGACATTCGAAGAAGCACAAAAATGTTGTAGTTAAAGAATCTACAAAGTGGCACAAAAACAGCTGAACAGTCAGCTGAAATTAGCTGAAAGTAGCTGGAAAATAGTAAAACAAATTGCACAAAGAAGCTGAAACAGAACAAAATGTGAAAGGCGCAGTAAAATGTAAACATATCTGAAGATTTGAAGGATGTAAAATGAGCTCAACTCATTTTCTGTGAGAAACAAATTGACAGAAAAGGCTAAATATCTCAAAAAGCTAAAGTTCACTATAGCACCCTTCTTCTGGACAAGCTGAATGTTTGGATATATGATTTGCTGAGACAGCACAAAAATTGTGGAACAAGAAAGATGCTGAAAAATGTACGAAAGAAAAAGGGATCACAATAGAGTGGATGCTTCATGAACATTCACACACTAAACTGGAAAATACTCATAAACTCAACAGCTGCTTTCAGATCAGAGTCTCTGTGAGAAGATCTGCTGCAGTTTCTCTGTTTGCATCAACCATATCCACTTCATGCATGTTTATTTGAAGATTTAGTACAAGTCAAATTGCACATTGTGACATGTATTTTCTTTCGTCTCCCCGACTGGGAGGGGTCTCAAACTGCCAGAAATAATACCACATTTGTTTATGTATTATAAAGACATGAAAACAAATATGCCCCCTCTCTCCACTTCCAGTTCCCTTCATCTTGCATATGCCCTTTCAGGTTGCCATGGATACAGACAGACCACAAGCTAAAGACAATGAAGAGGAGGAAGAAGAGGGATCAGCTGTGAACTCGCTTCCATCAGAATAAAATGCACACTTCTTGGATCAGCTCCACTGGGGATAAATCTGACCGTTATGAGAACTGGTGGCAGAAGTTCCACTTTTGATGCAGTAATAATGAAAAAGTCGACTCTCACGAAATCGACTGCTGCTCAAACAAATCAACCAATTATGACTTCAGAGCAGAACGAATACAGAGATTATTGGCTTTTCTGCAACAAACAGACTTTGAAGGTGAAACATTCTGCACAACGTTCCAAGATGTTTATTGATTGAAAACTTGTGTAAGATGTAATTAGGAATCAACTTTTTTTTAATTTTTTTTTAGGAATGTCAACAATTTTCATCTCATGGGAACATTACACCTTCATCTACTCTGTCACGTCAAGTGTAGGCTTAAGTGTATAGGTCTTTATCCGGCAAGCCTTTATATGTGGACAATCTGCAAACAGCTGTGCACAAAACACTTGAACAAATTATTGTTCACTGCTCAATAACTTCTCCTGACTGGTCCAAGATTAATTCTGTGAAACAATAAGAAGCTCCAACAGGCAGCCAAACTCCTAAAGATGTTCAACAGCGATGAGTCCTGCAACAGATGGAAAAGCCTCTTTCTGAGACCATCTGGGATTACACAAGAAGACAGGGAGTTGAGAAAAAAAATTACAGAACAAAGTTCTAAGAGAAACTAAGAGGAATTTATCAGCCAGAAACAAACAAACAAAAATAAAGTCCTTTACTTTGTATTAGTTTTTCAGATTATAGAAAAAAATCTATATATATATATATATATATATTTTTTTTTTTTTTTTGTATATTAATTACCGGTAATTGTTATTTTTATCTGTCTGGTTGGATTAGATAAAACTGTTAGGATTGCAATTTCTTTAATTCGACAAACACCAATTATGTTTTATCACGAGAAACGAGAAGAAAAAAAAAAAAAAAAAAAAAACACCAAACAAGAGAAAATTTTTGGCTTCCTTATCATTTGGATTATGATTATTATTTTTTGCTTGCTCTCAGTGGAAGGCAGACACATCCTCTTCTGCTGCATCCCTATTTTGCTCTTTTGTCTTGTGTACCTCTCACAAAGCCACTTTTTTTTTTGCATACCTTACAAATTGTTAACAATGGATTTGATCAGCTTGTATCTCAACAAAGTTGATCAATTTTTCTCAACAGGTAGTCAGGGTGAAGGAGAATCCTCTTACCTCAACAGAAACATAATTGGATCCATGATAACTGGATTTTACTGTTTGGAGTTGGTGGGAATCTGGATTGTTGACAAATAGGAAACATCAGCAGCTGTTTAAGCTGCCTGGAATAAAATGAGAATGTGCCGAGCTTGGCAGCACTCAGACTATGCACGAACTATATGTGGGGCTGTATCAAAGCTGAGCAGGCTGATCCTTATCAGGACTGTGGAACTTTCTGGCAATGTCCACGAGCGGTTGGAAGGAATAAATCTTGAAGAAGTTATAAGCTCGACTTGGCATCAGTAATCAAATCAGCCTGTTTGGAGTCGTCATGAGAGAATGTACTAGAGAGATTGTTAAGGCAGACATGACATTTAAGACTTCAGCCTGACCCAAAACAACATCTGAGTCTGGACTTGACCTTGGAAGGCAGACTATCTCAATTCCTCCTTGGATGTTATAGAAACAAAGATGCTCTGTCCCTCTCCCCGCCCCTTCCCTCCCCAAGGTTGTGGACCTGTGACAGAGTTCAACCAAGCTGGCTGATAAACAAATGGCTCTTATCCGGATTATGGCTCGGAGGGCTCTGGACTATCCGGTGCTACTTACTACCTTACCTCAAACTCAATGCCTCCACTGGCCTCCCTCGCTTCCCCTGGTGCGGCAAACTAGGAGATGCAAAAGAGCCAAGGGCTGCGTCGCTCACCTGGCAGCTGCGCTGGGACCCCACCCCCTACCCACTCCACACACATATGTATTATGTCTCTTTACGTTGCTTTGCTATGGTAATATTTAATGCCTCAAACCTTGCCCCATCAAAGACATGTTGTGAGAGATCTTTTCTTAAATACCTTTCTCCTTATGTTTTCTTCCCCTTTCTTATCTAAGCAGTAAGGGCAGCACTTCTTAGAAGCTGCAGCCCCTGTACACGTCCACCCATCTTTTGGACGGCTGTACGGAAGGTAATTTTCCTGTACTTAACTGTGCAATTATAATACAGCTGATTCTGATCAGTTTCTTATGTCTGATTTATTCGGTTACAATCTCCTAATCAAATCTATGTGCCATCTCACATGTTAATCAAAACATTTTTGTTAATGATTAAATTAAATTAATTATTACATTTATTGTTATAATATGTAGGATTGATTTAGATTATTTTTTAAATTGCCATAACTTTCAGAATTTTTTCTGCTAATTGAGTACCATATAAACAAACTTCTCCAAAACAACCAGACACACTAAAGCCTTTCATCTGTTTACAGAAAATAAGAGCTGACATTTGTTTAAATGTTCAAACTGACTTGTCTTGGTTTTCAGAAATAAGCTAAATTTTCAGCAGGTCAACTGGATCTTAAACCAAACGATAAAGCGTAAACGTTTTCAAAATTTTGCATTTTCACCCATTTTTTTTTTTGTTGGTACTTATAAACATATACTTCAGAAGGTAAGGGCTTTTTTAATCTTTCATGCTCACAGCCATGAAGAAATACAATAGTTCTTGTTAATGCATGTTGTGCAGAAAAGTACCTAATTAGCATGTCATAAATTACATTAAAGTTTAATGATGACCCACATTTGTAGGTTCATTTAGCATAAAATAGAGCCACACTTAAAATTCTCTTTACTCGTAATCTGTGAACATTTGTAATGCAGCTGTAGATTTGGTCCTATTAGGAGAAAACTCTTTGGTAAGTGAGCGTAGCAAAGTTCTGGATTTGTTCCGTCATGATTTTGCCAAACGTTAGCAAAGAAAGAAAAAAAAAGAAAAAAGGGATTTGAGATTCTGTTGGGTGTTTGTGTGAATGTTTATGAATATTGGGATCCATTTTTCTTCTGTATGTTTTTCAGCATCTTTATTGTTCCACAATGTTGAAGTTATTTCAACAAATCATATATAAAAATGTTCAGCTCTGCCAGGAGAAGGATGGTATGACTTTTGGTATTGGTGTAACTTTGTTTTTTTTTTGACAAATTTAGCCTTTTCTGACACTTTTTCCCCTCCTAGAAAATGAATTGAGCTAATTTAAAACCCTTCAAATCTTTATAGATCTGTTTACAACCTCACATTTTGCTCTGGTTCAGCTACTTTCAACTTCTTTGTGCAAATTTAACTTTTTTTCAGCTACTTTCAGCTAATTTTAGCGGGGTTTTTTCCAACTACAGGTAGTCCTCGGGTTACGACGGTCTCGTCTTACGATGTTTCGAGGTTACAACGCATCTCCCTTATTCAAGTTACGCGGTTACGTCGGTTTTACAATGGTTTTACGATGTTAAACGTCGTAACGCGGCGGCGCAGCGGCAGAAGAATACAGTACTGTACAAGGAGGACGGCGTCACTAGCATTCCAGTAGGCCATTAACCCTTCATTAGCCTTTCATTACGGCTCCCAAAACGCAAGGAGAACTCTTCTGATGGCAGTGCATCCAGGAAAAGGAAGGCCATCACCATGGACTTACGTCAAAAATCGGTTTACGCGCTTGGTAAAACAGGTACGTCATATGTATTTACGTACATTCCGACTTACGTCAAATTCGGTTTACGACGCCGCGTGAGAACCGATCTCCGTCGTAAGTCGAGGACTACCTGTATTTTATGATCTTTTCTGATTCTTTCTGTTAACTCATTTTTTTTTTGCTTCTTCTAACTTCTTTCTGCTAATTTCAGCTTATGTTCCTTTCAGCTTATTTTTGCAAGTTTATGCATTTTCTGCTATATTTACATATGCATATGTACATGCATATGTATGCATGTGTGTATCTTATCTCACTCAGCCTTAATAACCTGAACCCCACACTCAGTGCTCTTTGAATTGAAAAAGCTCCTTGGACGAAGAGCGAAATGTCTTCTGTTACAAATAAAGTCTAGTTGTTTTTGTATTGAACGTTTTTTAATTTATGTCCTGGATGACTCAGAATCTTCACCAGCATATAGCTAATTACAGCTGGTTTTTTAAGCAAGTTCTTCTGCAATAAGCATTCACAATGCAGTTTTGCAGGAAATGCAATTTCTCTAGTTTACATTATTAAAGACAAAAGCAGGAAAGACAGTCTGAAATGTAACATTTGAGGTATGGAGAGCAGAGCTGAAAAGTATGGCTTATTTTTTAAGCTGTTCTATTTTCTAAAAAAATTAAACAGCAGAGAGGTAAATGTAAGGGCAGAGAGAGATGAGAGGGCCCTGAAGCAGCCAGGTAATAAAGACTTCTTATTTCTCAATTCTGATTCCTACAGTTGGATCTTATTATGGAGCTGGTGTGAGTTCAGACTTTGTGTATTTCTGCCAATACTTCTGTGTTTGTGTGAGTTACATATTTATTTATTAAGCTGGTAACATCCAAATAAGCTTAGCTACCTCTAAAGCCTTCCACCCTCAAGTTTTATTCATTTATATCATACTTGTGTGGAATAAATGTTATATCCAAGGCCTGTCTACTGTCACCTGGTGATAAAAAAATGCTCTCTTGCAAAGATAGTACTCGTCCTACTTTCCTGAAAAGACCAATTCTGACTTCTCTGCCGAGGTAATACCTGATCTGCAGACTTCTCCCCACAGGAACAGGTCCAGAACTGTAGGTTTAAGTCTGTATGCATATTAACCGATATATCAAACTCCTTTTCAGCCCCGCCTGTCAGAAGCCACTATAATCCTATTTCCAGCCTACACGGAGTGATGGGTTCACCGTTTCTTGGCCACCAGAGTGTGAGTGCAGCATCTTTTATTGGAAACTCAGCAGTCATCCACACCTGTACATTACAGACAAATAATCCTGTAGCTTGATATCAATGTTATGAATGCCCAACGGCTTTTATCCTAAAAAATAAATACATAAATAAATAAATATTTGAGAAGGGTCAGTACATTAATAATTTACTGGGATAATTCTGGAAGTAAGAAGCCAAAACCGATGTCCCACATTTGGTAAATTAAATGCAAAACCAATAAGATGCACAACAAAATAAACAAGCTATTTTAAACATTTGTAGTATCACATCAAGATGGTGCAAGATATATGTGGAGATGAGGTTAAGAAAAGTCTTTCCAAAAACAAACCAAAGCAATGTAACTTAGGAGCTTGTTAGAATGATGTTTATAATGTGTACTGAATAAACAAATTAGATTTTGTTGTTGTTGGAAGTGCTGAGTTGGACCTTTAGACATTTTACTAGCAGCCTGCCAGGAAGACACGTGCTCTTGTTCCTTCAAGTATCAGTGGAGAAGTACTAAATACTAAAATTTGACTGACAAAATACTTTTCTTAAAGACTTTCAGATACTTTTCATCAGATGTAGACACGGTTTATATCTAACTTCTTTTCCTCCCCCAGTTGTCAGCTGTATTTGTAACCACACTCTGCACATACATGATGTGATGGTCAGGTACAAGGACAAATATGAGTGTAAAAGCAGCCAAAGTGTAAAATAAAATAAAATAAATCTTTGTATAAACCAAAGTTTAGTGATTACTAAAAAATAACTTATATTATATCTATAAATAAGCTACTTTTTACATTAAATCAATCCCCGATTACATCATCAGAAGGTTCAGGGAGTCCATATGGCATCACTAACGACACTACAGGTTCAGAACTGCAAATCAAAGCAACTTTGAACTCCTTTCATCTTATTCGTACTTGCATGTGCAGTCGGTGCACAATAATGAGCGTTAGCATGTAAACCGTGCATGCAGTTCTGAATACAACGCTTTAAAATGTGCACTCTACAAGCCACTGCAAGAACTATACAGCACAGTCAGACTGCACAGATATTATACGTCCTGCATGACTGGGCAGGAAGACTGCGCGCAGAGTTTGAATGTGACTGATAAACGGATTTCTCTCAAAACCTGAACATTGGATTTTGCAAGGCACTTTTCCCCCTATTTCTCTAGCGACCTTTTCTCCTGCATTCAAAGCGAGAGCTGCAGCTGCAATAACTAAATGAGTTTTCTGACTTCAAACAGACCACCAAGCGAGACGACACTGTGGCGCACAGTTATACAGGCTGACCGTGAGCAGTTTGACACACGCTACATGTCAGCAGCAGCAGTGGGCCATCAGTCAAACCCGCACGTACTCGACCTTCCAGCCTACTAAAGACACAAACCACACCACAAGTTTGTGGGTATTAAAAGCCGTTCGTGCAGAGAATCAAATCAAGTGGATGAATTCACAGTAGGAATTATGACACCAACTGTGAAGAGTTGGAGAGCAATCAATCAGTCTTTTCTTTAATCTCCAGTCTTCATAGCAGCAACCTGCAGCGCCTCAGTAGATAAAAAAAATCAGCAAGGTTTATCGTAACGCATTAAAAAGTTCATATAGAAAGATTTCCTATTTATCTACAAGAATAAATATAAAAAGAGTATACTGTACATCATAGCATTACTGTGCTTTGTTCATTTACCCCCAGATGCATGTTTTAACTCAACACACATGAATTAATCCTGCATGGTTTGAGCAGGAATACATTTTGACAAATAAGGAACAATCTGTGACAGTGAAAGATCAGGAGAGAGAACGCTGCCATCACAGCGCTATCTGTGGACGTTCCTTGCCAAAAGTGCGCCTTGAACAAAGTCTCCTCCACAGGCCCGAGGGACACACTGTTTCCGTCTCCTCTTTTCTTAGACACACACTGAAGCGTGACTACCTCAGGTGGAGTTTGTGAACTGACTCATTTCCTCGGGCAATTTTACTTTGTGCACAACGATTCAGGAGGATAGGCAGGGAGGGAACTTAGGTAAGCCATGCGTTCAGCTAGCAGGAACATGGAGTAATACAATGAGGAGGATAAGGAGAAGGACAGCAGTTAGAAAACGTGTCGAAAAATATGTTGTTGTTTTTTTTTTTTTAAATCATGACCTCTCAGAATCTGTTGTTTTGACACGTTTTCTTTATTGAATGCCAGGGGCGATTCTAGAATCTGACCTACAGGGGTGCTCAGCCCTGGTGTGGGAGTCCTGTCCCAGTAAATTTAAAAATAAGTAGATGCCATTTTCTGCATTCTGTTGTATTTAACAGGTTTTTAAACATCTACGTTTACCTGCATAGGTAAACACCTGATTCAATAACTATTTTGGAAAACAACTAGAAGTAGCATCAAGCTAGCGGCGTGCCATACAGAAGCGCTAGCTAATATGCTACAGATGTAGCACTCTGCTTTACATTACACAACCCAATGGACACTTTGTACAAAATCAGTTTAGTGTTAAATGATCACAACAAACAAAGACTAAACTTATGCAACCAGAAGTTATGACATATATCTACATTTAAAACACACAACACAAAGCACAGCTAGCTTAAAGCATTAACCTTTAATTCAACCATTAAGCATACAATGTGATTATGACATAAAATGGAATATTTACTTGCAGTTACCTTCATACATATGAACATGCGGTACTTCCTGTTTACCACTGTTGTATTCAGCTGCTCATGAGGTCGGCCATAGGACTTTATTCATATTTTACATTTTTCCAGACTCGGTTTAGGTTTGGGAAATGGAATAAACTGTATTCCACCCTCTAAAGCAGGACATTCAACTAAACTGCTGAGACGACCACAGTTACTGAAAGCCAGCAGCTCAGGGGCTGGACAACCAGCAATTAAAGACATTATGTAACTAAACCAAGTATTACAATGATCTGTTACCTTTTAACTTTGCTTATTTTGTTCCATTGAATAAACAGAACCCAAAACCCAAACCCAGAAACACCACTCCTCGCAAACAACAACAAAAACAACAAAAATATATTTTTCAGGGGTGCCGAGTTAAAATTTAGGGGTGCTTGAGCACCCCCCGATAGCCACTGTTGAATACTGAAGGATGCCCCAGAAACAGCAGGACCAGCTTCATGAACCACACAACGAGCAAAAGAACATACTCTCCTGCCATAATGGCACATTTCAGTCAGGATGGGGCTATTTGCTGGTGAAAAAGAGCACGGCTCAGCATGACCGACCCGGACGCTCATTCGTCCTTCCCAGTCATAATCTCCGAAGGGAGCATTTCGAAATCTTCACATGCCGAGCGGCACGGCCCATCAGCTAATTGTGTTAGTCTCAGTATAAAGAAACAAATCAACGGCTGCCTCCATCTGGGACCACGACAACGTGTCAACACGTGCAGTTTGACTGCAGCTTTTCTGCTCCACATAGAAAACCTTCCGTCATCTGCGGCGACGATGCTAATCCTCTGATTTACCTGAGCTGTTCAACACACAGCGGCTCTGCCAGTGAAGCAGTGAGGGTGAAAAATAATTGAATTTCCCCAGGCCACAAATGGAGAGATTTTATTCATTCGTTATCGTCTAATTGACTATTGCATGTAGACTTTCTAACCTGTCTCCCTATTAATGTGCAGCTTTTTATGTGCTTAATTAATGACCGATGCAGCTTCATAAAACCACTCAATTACATCTGGAATTGAAAAGCCACAGCAGCTCGGGCTCTGCTGCACCTCTGGGGATGCCAAGGAGATATTAATCATTTAAATGGAATTCAGCAAGAAAGATTTAGTCCTCTGAACTGAACTGGACTATTTTTCATATTGTTGTCATTTTGCCTCTGCGGCAACGCAGCAACTCAACTTTTTCTCTTGACCCAAAATCTACTTTGAATCAACACGACTGTCAACAACCTCTGCTACTCAGATCCAGTTTCTTTTTCTTCTGTTTTATTTTGTTGTTCAGCCTCCTCATTGTGCTGCTGTGTGTCTGAAGTGTCGGAAGTCATATTCAGTATGTGCTTTTTTTTTTGTTTTGTATACAAACAATAGACAAACACAGACGAGAACATGTTTATCTCTAACTCGTGCTTAGAGAGGCTGCCACCCAAACCAATTCCACGGAGTCTTGTTTTGAATAAAAATCATTTATGGACAACACTGCCTGAATTAAAAAAAAAAAAACTTCTTGGCAGTAGGAGCCACACTCTGTGCTGTAGGCTTTGAAAAATTATGTCATCAACTTGGATTTGTAGGTTTTTAATTTGAGCCAACAAAGTCAAGTCAGGTCCTCTGGACGGTTTCTTTTTGTTGAAACGTTTCGTCTTTCATCCAAAGGACTTCATCAGTCTGAGGAGCTGTAACAAACTCAGGCCCTGTTTACACAAAAAAAATTCTGGTGAAAATGGGAGATTTTGATTGTGTTTGCACTGTTCATTTACACGAAAATAGCAATTTTTTTCTGTGACATCGGCACAAGTTGAGAACGGGTTCCAGAGTGCAATGGTTCAAAAACATCCCGGTGTCCGTTGTTGTGTAAACGAGAAAAAAAAAATATATATTTTCTGTCAAGGAATTCCTGGCTCGTGCGCAGTATGATGCAAAACACAATGGCTTCCAGAAACAATCATCAATGATGGATACCAGTGACTTGTTTGCGCTTCTGACTCTTACAGATCTAACTATGGCTCTCCAACACAGTGCTCATGTTCTACCTCTTTACTTAAATCATCAAAGACGGATCTCATACAGATCCACTCTGTTACTTAATGGATGCATGCAAAAAAGAAACACGACTAAGAGGCACTAATGGACACGACCTGGGAGGACAAGCCAGTGGTTGAATCACTTTGTAAATAATGTAGTCGATGAGAAAGAATGGAGGGAGACCTGTCGTTTGTCAAAGCCATCGCTTGTCGCTTTGAGTGAGGAACTTCGCCCTTACATCGAGGGGGAACGGACAACCATGAGATCACGATTGATGACTTCAAAAAATGTAGCATGTACACTTGATTATTCCCTGGTCAGTTTTCAATTTGGACATCACCTGGGCTTTTGTTATGACAGTTTTCTCGTGAAATAAGTCTTTTCCATTTGCTCTCCCATTAGCCAAATACTTCTCCAAGTATGAACTCCTCTGACTGATGAAGCCCTCCAGATAGAGGGCGAAACGTCTCTATAAAAATAAACTGTCTAGATGACCCGACTGAGAGTTATTGGATTTGGTACCTGGATTATTGAGCATGAACTTTGTTGTATTAAACCACTTTGGCTGTGGCTGCCTGCCTGAGAGGGGTCGACGACGGGTAGGACGGCCCCCAGAAACCATCTTAATTCCAGCAAACTGGTTGGTCCACTTAAGGAGTGTACCACTTGTTGGGGAAACAGTTTACTGGAACTTCTCTGACTGATGAAACCCTCCGGATAGAGGGCAAAACGTCTCTATAAAAAGAAACTGTCCAGATGACCCGAATGAGAATTATTGGATGCTCCAAGTAATCTTCATATATATCTGCATAGTACTTCGACTGGCATGGTTCCCAGTCAATGTTCTCTTGAAATTTGGTGGTTTTATAATTCAAAGTCCCCTAAGCAACTGTTGAACTTGGTCATCTGTCCATATAAATATTTTATTCTCTGCCATCTCAACCATTGTAGCGGCTTTTAGGTAGAACTTTTTTTACGCATGCGCACTTAGTTTCAAGTTTCAAAGAACATAGCATCAACTAGTGGTGTGGCAAGGGAATTACACCTTTTCAATCATTGCTGTGTAAACAGAAATTGTAATTAGAACGTTTTCATGTAAGTGTGTTTATAGGAATGGGAAACAAATTCCGTTTTCATTGGATCGTTGTCGTGTAAACAGGGCCTAAGTCATAAATAGCACCTGTTTGCAGCTCCTCGGTCTGATGAAGTCCAGAGGACCTGAATTTACTTTTTTGGATTTTTCTACCTGGATTATTGAGCATTTTCATTCAACTTTTATTTAGGCAGGTTAATCCCATTGAGCCTCGAGGACTCATTTACAAGAGACCTGGTTTCAACAAAGAATGATGACAACAGCGACAACAATACAATCATGAGAGGCATACAGATTTTTTTAAAACAAATTTTAAAAAGATGTCAAAGCAGCAAAACAGATAGATTATAAGGCAAATGTAGAAATGCATGAATTAGGATGCTTTCAGTTTGAGTTTCCATAAAGTAACGGAAGGAACTCCGTAACATTTTAGGCTATGGACTCCTCCAACAAAAATGTAAAAATAGTTTTATGCTGTGAATGACAGAATTTCACACAACCCTAAATAAAAGCAGCAAATCAAATCCTGTAGCCTGCCTATTTCGTATTCTTTAGTTACTTACAATTATTTATTTTTATCTTTCCCTCCACCCCTGTGACTGTAAAAGAACAGGGGATCTGTATGCATTACTAAGTCTGCAGTGTAACAAATGAGCTACCAGCCCCACCAGGCAGAGATATCCATTCCCAAGAAGGCATTGATTGTAGCCAAAGCCATCAGGATCAATAGTTTTACGGTTCAAGTCTGCTTATTATCTCCTTAAATAATGCTACTTATCGTGTTCAGGCAATCACTGGGCTTATTTTAAAACTAAAAATAAATTCTTATTTGTTTTAAGACTGTTAAATGTGAAAAATAAATGCTTGTGCTATGTGAAATAACACAGCTAACCAACCATCGTTATTATTTTTAAATCAAAAGTGTATCACGGCGGTTTCTAAATTGTGACTAAACGTCGACGGTTCCTCCGAGTGTCTGTTTCTGGTTTGAGGAGAGCACTGAAGCGGTTAAAGTTAAACCCCATGGCTGCGAGTTCTGAAAAGTCTTGGTGAAAAGGTCCAGAAACCACAAGGCTGACATCATTAAAAGCTGCCTAATGATCCTGTGGATCTGATTTGTTTGACCTGTGTCACATCCTCCTTGACTGGAATGAAATGTGAAGAAAAAAAAACAATCTGGGCCCAAACAAGTTTCATCAGTCTCTCAACAGGGCTGCTATTTAGGTTTGTGCTCATTTGGTCCAGCGCCAAAGCTCTTCTAGGCCGAGTCCAATTACTGCAGCAAAGATGCTATGTATGTATGGCTAAAAAAAGACTAATTGAAGGGTTTCTACAGGAAGAAAACCAAGTTCTGGATGAGGGAAAAAAAACTGGAAAGACATTAAGGACAATGGTTGGGAAAACAGCAGGGAAAACACAAGTTGTACATTTAATTATGAAATAAATAATCACAAAATTGCATTTTTAAACAGTGTGGTCACGGAGCTTTAGGGCCACGCTGAGAAAAAACAAAATTAAATGCCATAAAATTACGAGAATAAAGTCGAATAAAGACAATATTATGAGAATAAAATCGTACGAGTCTTTTTGCAGCTCTCATGTTAGTTTTTTTCTACAAATCGGATCCACAACGCGACCTGTCGATCAATCCTGTAGGCGTGTCAGCAAATGACCAATCTGAAGCTAAACGAGTTGTAATATTATCTGAACTTCGACACGATAAAGCAGGTTTACCACTGTAACTGTGGTAAAATGAATGTTGAGCATCTTGTGAAGTTATACTTTGGTATTGGTTTTACAAATAAGGAGATAGTTGATCTGTAGCACATCAGCATCAGGTTATTATCAGTTTCAAGATTTTGAACCTGCTTACAGTAAGGTGTTACGCTCTGATGGGCTGCAGCGCAGCTCTGCAGGTAAGGATCATTTAGCGTTGGATTTGTCCTTTGCTGACACATCTACTGGATTGACTGACAGATCGCACTGTGGATATGACTCATGGAAAAAATAACAAGAGCTGCAAAAAAAAAAAAAAAAAAGAGTCTCATACAACTTTATTCTCGTAATATTGAGACTTTATTTGACTTTATTCTCGTAATTCTATGATTTTATTTTTGTAATTTTATGACTTTTCTTTTTTTTTTAGCGTGGCCCTAAAGTTAAGTTGTAGGTCACTAGCTTGAAAAACAAAGCATTTTTAAGTTGACTTATTCTACAAGTTATTTTAGCTTCCTGTACCCACCAGTAAAACATTAAGCATGTTGCAGATTCTGATGAGTGTAACTGTAATGAAGAACGTGTGAGCTGCTGATGACATGCTTTACTCAATGCCTCTTAATTCCACTTTAACACTGAAAAGTAGTGAGAGTGTAGCTGAGTACAGTTATTTTAACTCCCCACAAATAGGATTAGATGTTTGTACACAGAGCAGAATGGGGGGTTTGGGAGTGGGAGCTTTCCTTTCACTGCTAAGCCTGCGGCACCGACTACAGAGCGAAGCAGGTTACTCTGCGATTACGATGATCCACTTTGATCTGAGGAAATGAAATTTCTTCCAAGACCACTTTTCAGCTCTTCAGCAAAAGAAGACAAACAGATGAAAATGGACAAGTTGCCACACTCCATGCACACGGGCAGAACACACACACACACATTTACTGTATATTTAGCTCTATGTTGAAAAATACGTTTTTTTGAGCCACGCCCTGATATTTTCTGAACACTAACCAAGAACCTTCACTTACAATTCCACCTAAAAGAAAGCTAATTATGCTGAGTTGTCTCTTTCTGGAGTCAAACTAGAGTTTTCTTCAAAGAGGACCTCAGGTTTGTTCCAATAACAAGGTTTCAAACAGAAACTGGTTTCAGATTGGTCACATGCCTATTTTGGAAAAGGTAAGACAGCATCTCAATGGGACGTGACTTATGGAGACAAGTTGGCGACAAAATTTAATAAAATGTTCAGTCTAGGGATGCACACTATTTTCATCATGGTATCCGTATCGGCCAATACTGTATCAACGTTAATTTTCAATATTGGACATTGGCCGTTCCATTAAAATATCTCGCCGATATAAAAGGCACTGTTTTTGCCTGCAGCGGCAGCGCAACATGGTGACATGTTGGAAATATCACAACATGTTGCTGCTTATCTGTTCATGTTGCTGCTGATCTGTTTCATGTTGCTGCTGATCTGTTCATGTTGCTGCTGATCTGTTTCATGTTACTGCTGATCTGTTTCATGTTGCTGTGTTCATTCGTGCTCATCTGCTCACACAGACTTACTGTATGCTTGTGCTGCTGTTCGGTGTATTATTTTTATGCTATAAGTGCTTAGCGTATTTTTAGTTAACACTTTTCTAAGTTCATATCATAGATCTTTTTACGGTTTTTCTTTTACATTTTATACTTTTGTTGAATGTAACTGGGACCCTGTGTACACAATTTTGTTCCACCACATGTACCACGTGATGCGACTGACAATACAGAACATTGAATACTTGAATCATCTATTGATTATTTTAAAAATTTGCCCACTTTTCTGTGCATGGTTACAGGAAGCTAGTTGCCAATGGGAGGTTACAAATTATGGTTTTCCTACTATAAAATGAACCATTTTAGCTCTAGAAGTGTTACTTTGCAATGCTTTGTTAAAATTAACAAGTTTTGATGAATATTACAGCATATATTAAGTAATATAAAATAATATTAGCCTGCAGTAGAAATGTCATTATGTTCTCCATGTGAATACTGTAGTGGGTTTTTCCATCCATAGACCAAAAACATGCATGATAATTGATAACTACAGTAATTAATAACTAAACGGTCTCAAGGTTTGAGTGACTGTGTGAGTGATTGTGTGTCTTGTTTGTTTCTATGTGGGCTTGTGATAGTTAGCACCCTGTCCAGTGTGCACCCCACTTCTTGCCCAGTGACTGCTGGAGATAGGCAGCAGCTCCCCGTGACCCATAAAGAAAAAAGCAGGTAAAGAAAATGAATGGATGGAGGATTTCTTTTGATTGATTCTGCTTAGCTTATATCTACAAGTGCAGGGAAATTAGAATAATTTACTCGGCATTTAGAGAGCATGGGGATGCTTATTAGAAACACGTAGCTTTAAGATAAATAATAAAAAGTGTCAAAAACATTGAATTAAATCTCAACCAGCTGACATCAGGTTTAAAAACGCTGTTCCAAGACAACACATGGAACAATGTGGCATTTAAAAAGTTATGAAGTCATGAATATAAAAATTATACAATAAAAAGACAACATGAGCAACTGCAGCTTTGCTAGTTTAGCAATTAACATACAAGGGAAATGTTTGGTTCGAGAGCGTCACCATTTAAGATTTATTAAGAAAAGAGTCACCTTCAACCAGCAGAGTGGTTATATTTAGTTATCTATTATTATTAAATATTTTCTTTTATCACACAACGTGCCATCTGTCATCTATTCCGCTTTACTCTAAAACAGGCAAGTCTGACTTCAATTTTTTTTGTTGCGATCTCAAAATAACAAGTCTTTCTAATCGCACATACCTGGATTTTTTCCTGTAGAGTGATGGCTTTAACCGCTTGCCCCGAAATGCATTTGGATGGCGTCTAAAATAAGTCAATGTGGGGTGTTGAAACTGCATCTTGGCTTCCATTCTGCTCACCACCACCTCCTCTCTGCCTACCATGTCCAGAGCGCCAAAGGAATCCGGGATTTACAGAGTCCTGCTCAAAAACTAGCTTTATCCAGTACTACTGGTGGCTTGACACCATGTGAATGTGGTCTAAATCTCTCACTTGTTCAAGTTCCTCTGAGCAGTTGTAGGAAGTGATGCAAATCTTTAGTGTGGCATCAAGCTGTTTGGGATGTTTGCGAGTTGAGCTGGAACTGGAATGCAGGAGGGAGGAACAAGTCTCTTACTATGAAAACATTCACACCTGTCCCCTCCCTCAGACTTCGAGGTGGCACGCCTATCCCTATGTACATACCAGCCATTTTGTTCCTTTCTGGTCTAAACAAGAATCTGTTACCTGCCAATCAAAATTCTTCCATTCAAAATACTGTCTGAAGTACAACATAGATAGATTAAAAGACGTGGTCACAGCTGACTAGCCTAACATTTAGTAAAACTTTATGTGTCTGTAAATGTGAAAAAGATACAATAACTTATACTGAAACATCACATACTTTTTGAATGACCTCTAATGATGTGATGGTTGAAATCAAGCAATGCCTTATATGTATAAAAAAAAAAAAAAAAAAAAAAAAAAAAAAAAAAAAAAAAAAAAAAAAAAAAAGATAA
>JARVLU010001073.1:8434729-8448972 GCA_031762415.1 Simpsonichthys santanae | reverse complement strand
TACGGCCGGATCCGGTATACGGCTGAATCGGTATACGGCCAAGCCGTTAGAACGGATCTCGGCCGTAAACCGGGGACTACCTGTACATGATTCTACAAACATCTTTTCAGCTTGTTGATGATGATGTGGGGAAATTAGTTTACAATATTTTCTAAATACATAACATTTAAGCGTGCGTATATATGACTCATGACATTTTTCAGTGCTTGATTTCTGTTGTGAGTTTTCTCTTCTCGTGTTGTTCAGTTTGTTCACCTTCCTGTGTGCCGGCCATTATCAGTCATTTGCTCTGTCAGTTTTCTACTCCTCAGTCCTGCTGTGTTCATTCTCACTGCTCCTTGTTTCACTTAGCTCAGATGTTTCTCATCTGCTCCTCAGCCTCAGTGCATGTAACCCCTCAGTGTTCACTCAGTAAAGCATTTTTCACATTCTTTGTGTCCTTTCTGTATTTTCGTGCCTGACCTCAGTTGTAAGGTTTTGCTGCTACGTCAACCTTTTGTTTTGATTCCACAATAAATTCTGGGTTGTTTTTTATTACCTCATTCTTGTACTCCTGGGTCCAACCTTATAAAACTGTGACAAAATACATTCAAGCCCTCAAAGTTAGTTCTATGTAGTTTCTTCCAATATGTCTCCATGAGCTCTAACCACTGAAAGATTTGTTCATTGTTCGTGAGCAGACACATTTGGATGGTGCCACTCATGTACAAAGTACAACAGTCTTTGAATTATACCAGAGATTCCCAGTTGGATTGAGATCTGGACTTTGTTCAGGACACACTTAATTGTTTCTCTTTAAAACCGGCCCAGTGTTTCTTCTCCAGTCTATTTAGGATTTTCTTCTGCTGGAAGGTGGACTTTTGTAGCAGTCGTAAATCTCTGGAAAACTCAGGTTTCCTTGAATATTTATACTTTGATAGATTTATCTCAGCTCCTTCTTGGATATATTTGACCTCCTGGATGTTGCTCTGATTTATGCCCCTCTCAACCGGTTCATGAGTTTTAGTGGAGAACTGTCTCTTAGCAGGATTACTGTGATAGCATGGTCTTTCCTTTTTCTAAAAATGGATTTATTGAGATGCCTTAGGATGTTCAGGGTTTAGATTCGTTTATTGACCTGCACTTCTCCACAACTTTATCTTTGACCTGTGTAGAGGTCCTTGGTTTGCATGCTGTCTTTTGCTTGGTGGTAGAGCTTACTACTTGGAGGCCTTGCACTGGTTTTAAGTCTTTGGGCTATTCAAATTTATTTATGCAGCACATGTAATAAATGTTGGCCAAAGTGCTGCACAGAAAATGATGAACAGGAAAAACACAATACAAAACCCAAGAAAGCACATTATCACAACAACTGCTTCATAGATTGTCCACAGGTGCATCTAATCTAACTAATTATGTGCCCTCTAAATGTGATGGTTGGGGTTTCAAAGCAAAGGGTGTGAATACATATGCACACAACACTTTTACTCTATTTTAAGTATTTTATGTAGATTTATTTCCTTTTTATTTGAATTGAAAATATGAATACATTTTGGGCTGTAAGGCAACAAAATACAGAGATACCAAGAGAGGTGAATACTTTTGCAACCCACTGTAGGTCAGTTCAACACAGTCACTGTGTACCAAGCACTTTGGTAGCAGTTGCTGTTTTAAATGTGCTTTATAAATAAAATTGACTTGACAGTCCAGAAGCTGTAACAACAAAAAAGCAGAATTGTAAAAGGTATACAGGTATCGGGCCCTACAACCCATTATTCTGTGTATGTACCATATATCACACCAGATGGTTTTCTCTACATTATCATTCCAAAAAACAACATTGCAACTTATCAAATATTTTATCATTAAGTGCCTTGTGCTTTAAATGAGCTTTTCTAGCCAGAGAAAATATGGCTCTACCACCAAATCTAGCTGTACAACAATTTACTGACAATCCAATGCGTATCTGTTATCACCATGCGGTTACTTCATTATTGGAAAAGTTACTTCCATGGAAAATTCACATTTGTTTCATTTTGTCCACAATAAGTTTCACATGATGTTCTGTAAGTGTACAACAATACAACACCAAAGGATAATAAATATTTATTAAAACGTTTTTATAAAATTCTTATTCTTTTGGCTGCTCCCTTCTTTAGGCGTCTCCACAGAGAACTAACTCAAACGAAGACTTGGTGATTGTTTTTATGCCGGATGTCCTTCCTGAAACAACCACAGACCACTGAGCTACCACAGCCCTCTGTGTGGAGCAGAGAGCTGCCAACTTTGGTGCCAGGGGGGCAGATGGTGGGAGTTAAGGGCCTTGTTCAAGGGCCCAGAGTTAGAGCTGTTATTTCTAACCCAAACCCGGCCTGGACTGACCCGGATTAGGGGCCGGGCCGTTATAATGTGATTAATGGGCGGGCCGGGCCTGTCTTGGGCTTTTAATTAGGTCAGGATCAGCCGCAATCCAATTACATGATAACATGGCCTGCCATACTTTGTACAATCACCAGTCGCACGCGGCCATTTCACCGCACGCTGACAGGCCTTGAAAGAGGTAAAAAGTTCAGTTAAACTTCAGATGGGACTGTACTGCCAGGAAGCAATCCATCGCCCAAATGGACGTTCATTCAGCCGCTGCACTCAATGGACACGTGCAGCTGATGACCCAAACAGGTGAAATCCCAAAACAGACATGTCAGAACTTTCCGAATGTCTCAGTAATTCCGAAGAATGCAGGCAGAAACAGGGTTTAAATGCTTTTTTATGGCCATGAAAGTACAAACACCTCTCAGCTCCAAATCTTCTGCTGCTTTTATTGAGCTGCGCATCCCCGACCATTAATGACAAATTAAAAATGCCTTTTTTTTTTTTTTCGTGTTCGGACCTGTCATTACTGTTAATTCGTCAGGTCAAGTGGAGTTCGGAAATTATGACTTTGGGCTGGGGCTGCGTCAGATCAGATTTTTTTAGGCCCGAATGCAACTCTACCCAGAGTGGGGCAAATGAAGGTGGAGGAAGGTGTGGGTGTTTCATCTTTCCCACCCACATTGTTGATGTTATTGGTTCAGGGAGTTGAACCTGTGACCTTCCAATCACAGGCCCACCTTCTCTAACCTCTGCGCCACCACTCCCCTAAATATTTATACAAAGTATAAAAAGTTTAGGAAAAAAAATACTTGGTCATGCATCTGTTATCAGAAAATAAAATACTGCTTATACTGTATTAATATGAATTCTCTTTCAATGATTTTAGTGAGACTCGTTCTATTCTTAGGCTCTTGGTAGCTGTTCCTGCAAAGCCTTCATATTTCTGCTAATATTTTTTAAGAGAATGAGTAATGCCTGACAATTTTTACTGAAGTCTTCTGGACTTCAAAATAAGATCATTCCAAAAACATAAACTGTTAAAGATCAATGTAGATTCAAATGTTTCTAAGAACTTTTAAACGTGCTAACTATTTACAGTTTTAAGAATGTGTTTTGAGGCCGGTTTTCCTTTCATTAAGTTTACAGCTTTATTGCTTAGACCTTTGGCTTTCTGTAGTTTTTCTTACCAGTCTTTCCATAATGTTGACCAAAAACATTCAGAACTTTGGTATCCATGTAGCTGCAATACGCACTCTCCAAATCATTGAAATTAAGTGGGGTACAGTACAACTTTTTTATATTTTATATCTGAAAATTAGTGTTTACGTGTATTTACACCCTTTGCTTTGAAACCTTGACAACAACAAAAAAAAAAACTTTAGAAGCTACTAGTTGAATAAATAAGTGTGTATTTTTTAATAAATGGTTTACAGCCAGTTCAATAGTATCTATAATCAACACCAATTCAACATCTGTAAGTCATAAGGTCTGCCACTAAGTATCAAACAGCATGAAGACCAAGGAACCCTTCTCACAGGTTAGAGATGGAGCTGTGGAAACAAGAAGAAGTGAGATTAAATTTAATTCTAGAAAACAATAACCTGACAACAGAGAGCTGTGCACCATAGCAAACCATACAAGGAGGATATTAATCAGTGACGCAACCAAAAGTCCAAAAATAACTACAACATAAATGCGTATCTCTTGTGTAGAGATAAAAGTTTTTGTCCTGAAGACCACCACAATCTGCACCAAGCTGGGCTTCACAGGACAGAGGCCACAAGAAGCCAGAACTGTGGCCAGACAACACAAACAAATGAACATCAAGCACAACCCAACCTAAAATCTCTGATCATGCTGAGGATACAATTCTCCCAGTGAAGTACGGTGGTGGCAGCATCATAAAGTGGGGGTGGGGGATTACCTGTAGTGTTGTAAAACTGTTCAGACTAGAAGAAAGAATGGAAAGCGTAACATAAATAATTTCTTGAGAGGGCAAAGAGAATATATATGGATAGATGGAGTGAGAACAGAGGACATAGAGGACAGAGTGAGACAAAGGAGGACAACTCACTGTGCCAAACCCTGAAGAGGGAACAGCTGAAAGAATAAGTCTGAGGTCACCTTTCAGCTGGACTATATTCCTAAAGAAACTGAAGCAACACTCCAGTGGTTTAAAGATCGTCTATTAAAAGTTAATTGTCCTGGAATGCTCAATCCAACTGGGAATAATCCAACCTGAAGGAGCAGTTTTATTATAAAGTATAGGAAACATTCCAGTGATTAGATGAACCAAGATCACAGAGAAATAACTGAAGACACTTGCTGCTGTAACTCACTGTCATCTAGAAAAGGCAGCACTGTGAGAGTCATGTTCTTTGATTTATCCAGTGTATTTAACACAGTCCAGCCTGAGCTGCTTTGTCAGAAACTCCAGAAGACTCAGGTGGAGGCCTCAACAATCACCTGGATCAAAGACTATCTGACAAACAGACCACAGTTTGTGAGACTGAAGGGTTGTGTGTCCAACCAGGTGGTCAGTAGCTCAGGAGCACCACAGGGCACTGTACTCTCACCATTCATTTTCACTCTGTACACCTCAGATTTCCAGTACAAACCAGACTCCTGTCATCTGCAGAAATATTCAGATGACTCTGCAGTGGTCGGGTGTATCAGAGATGGACAATAAGCTGAGTACAGGGAACTGGTGGAACACTTTGTGGCATGGTGTGGAAACAATCATCTTGAATGTGAACAAAACAAAAGAGATGAATGTAGAGTTCAGGAGAAACAGGAACAGGTCCAACTCTATTTCCATCATGGGAGAAGAAGTGGAGGTGGTGGAGAAGTACAAATACCTTGGGGCTCACCTGGACAACAGACTGGACTGGAGATGCAACAGTGAAGCATCTACAAGAAGGGACAGAGCAGACTTCTTGAGGAAGCTGAAGTCCTTCAGTGTTTGCAGCAAGATGCTGCACATCTTCTATAAGTCTGTTGTAGAACGCTCTATCTCTTCTGTCATCATCTGCTGAGGTAGCAGCACCAGAGCAGGTGACCTTAAAAAGATCAACAAGCTCATAAAGAAGGCTGGTTCAGTTCTGGGGACTCCTCTAGAACCTTTGGAGACGATTGTACAAGAAGGATTCTTCATAAAATGAAGAACATCCCTGAGCACCCTCTTCATCAGACTCATACAGCAACAGAGTATCTTCAGTCAGAGGCTTCTGCAGATCCTCTGTAAGACCGACCACTACAAGAGATCCTTCCTGCTCACAGCCACCAGCATCTAGAACAACTCTTTAATGAAACCAGGGAGATGAGTTACAACAACATTTAATTTCCCTCTGGGATTAATAAAGTATTTTTGAATTAAATTAAATGTTTAAGACCACTTTCACACATTTGGCTGTTGAGAGTCTAAAAAAACAAATGTATCCAGATCCATCCACTCATAGTGACACCAGCACACCTGTGTTTAGTTTTTTTAAGAGTCAAAGTGAAGTTGTGGCAGAGAAACCAACAGATCTCCCCTGAAAACTCACCCAATAGACACGTCACAGTTACATATACATGTTGGTAGCTTGTTAATACATGGGTACTGAAAATCATTAAATAAAGCAATTTTGACACTTTGATTCTTATTGACAGCAAAGTTGGGGATTTACTGTGAAACCTTGAACTGCACAAAGACCAAATGAAGAATCCTCTCTGCTCGGATGTTCTCGGACCTTCTTACACTCCCCTATCCACATCAGGGGTCTCGCATAAACAGACTTGTCATGTACACCTCATCTGTGGCTGCAAGCCCAGACTTCTGACCTTTGCTCACTCCCCATGATATAAACATACTTGTCCCTTGATTCTGTGAATCAGTGTCAGTTTAACCCAACACCACTTTTGTATCTGGTCATACCACACCTGTGTGCTTCCTGCACAAGCACACTTAAATATATTAAATCCTACAGTAGAAAATGAGCCATTCAGTGTGGTAATTATTGTCAGTAGGTATCATCTGTAAAGAAGTGGTTTCATGGGAATCATCACGTGCACAAGAGAGTTTTCTTAATCTATGTACAGCTACTGGTAAATCACAACAGATTAGGTTTGTGCAAAAAAGAAAAGAACATTTCTGCTTCTGTTCAACATAATTCAGAGCAGAAGCACTTCTTTGTGCACAGCAGCATGCATTTATTCTACAGCTTGCAGCTGAACATCACACAACTAACAAAATCATTTTTGTCTTTCTGCCTTTAAAGGATATCACCAGTCAGGATGCAGAAGATGAGCAAAGCATCGATACGGTCTTGTTCGGCAAATGAGGCAGCAAACATTTGTTCCCTGAAGAACTCCATAACAACTGTTACATAAGATTGTGACTCTGCAGGTTAAAACATAGCTGCCAATATTTTTTTCCATTAAGTAACTTAACTTTATAACAAAGAAAAAGTTGAACAACAGAAACAATCAGAAAACAATGTTTATATTTTTAGTCAACTCGGTTTTGCAGATGTGATCAGTGATTATTTTACGACCGTTCTAATTAAAAATAAACTGTAACAATCAATGGCAATATTTGAAACAGAGTGCCATTTAGTGTGTGAACTGTGTGCCTGTTGTGACTTTGAATTAAGGGTGGATGGGTAGGGGTAAGACTGGGAAATTATATTCAACCTTTTGCCAACACCTCAGATCCTAATTAGCTTGTTAGAGCTTTGACTTGTTCACAGATGTTGGTACAAAGGTCAGATGATGCAAATGTCAGAGCTTTCAAACTGCTTGGACTCAGACGACTTTGTCCCAACACAGCAGCCACCGGCTCCTTTAAACAGACGGCGTGGATGGAGAAGGATCCAGACACAGACAGAGGCAGGGGAGAGGTGGATTTCAGAATTAAAAGTGATTATCTTGTATTTTATAAAAACAAGTGAACGGCAAGCAAGACGGTAGAAAATAAACAAAAATAAATAAATAAATAAATAAATAAATAAAAAAATGCAGCGCTATAATAAGAGGACAATGAACACAACAAATCCAAAACTGATCTAAATCAGAATACTGTATACCTTTAAAAAGGTTGAAATACATAAAACTCACAAATAAAAACAGCCTTGGGTTTTAAATTTTAAATGACCAATAGTTACTATGCAGAAAGCAATTGCAATAAGACTAAATATTTTAATAAAATCAACTTCTGGAAGCACAGATCAAATTTGTGAAAATACTTAAAATTATTATAACATTTTCCCCAATATGAGTTGAATGATCCTAAAGATACATAATGGAGTACACCAAGAGGGAAAAGATTTTGATTTTCAAAGCCTTCTGACCTAAATATCCATGAAAGACTGCCAACAAACAACACAATATTACACAATTATTACACACATTCAATAACTACTACAGGATTTAGGACTTACGAAGAAGCAGGAATGAAAAATAATCTGACTAAAAATAATACAACCCGTGTTGCCGTTTATCCTTTTTCCCCTGCTAATCTGCTTACGCACAATTTGCGATTGGATTGCGACCTCAGTAAACCCCAAAGATCCTCAAACGCTCATGATCTGGAGCAAAACATCTAATGAATGTTTTGTGTCAAGATCAATTGATATTTTCTAATGAAGCCACTTTTTGGACTAATAGCCAATAGAGCCTCTTTAACATAGATGTACTGTATTTGGTAAAATGCTACAGTTGTATCTGTGGAAAACAACAACACCAACAACAATAAACATCATCTTGAACTGCACCTCAAAAAAATAAAATTTGTAAAATAAAATAAAATAAAAATAAGCTGTTTATGGGTACTAAATGGGAAAGGATGAGCATCATCCATGTGGTTTTATCACACCCTGAACTAAAAGCTCATGATGAGAAAAGCTAACTTAAAATAATAAAAATAATACAAATAAATTGTTAGGAGACATTAAAATCAAAGTTAAGTATATGAGTACCACATTAGTTGGACTATAACGTGCACTAAATTATTTTAGTTTTCGCAAAAAAAAAAAAAAAAAAAAATCACCAATGAGCTTATAATCAGGTGCACCTTCTGCATTAATTCTGGTAGTGCTTAATGTCCTTGAACTGATTTTATGTGGTTATTGTGAATGAGTTGAATAAAGTTTGATTTTTCGATTTTGTTTTGCTTAATGCGCCTTATGCGTCAGTCTCCCCACCATCAAAGACATCTAAACCTCCACATGCAGGAAGAGGGCCACCTGCATCATGAAGGACCCCGCACACGCAGACGCACACTTTTTGCCCCGCTCCCCTCAGGCAGAAGGTTGAGGAGCATGAAGTGCAGAACCACCAGGCTGAGGAACAGCTTCTACCCTGATGCTGTTACACTTATGAATCTCTAACAAGGAAAATCACTGTGAAATTTACTGTGGAAAAAAAAAAAAAATCACTGTGATGCCTCTTGGTTGTTGATATGTGCTGCTGATTATCCATGATGCTGATCCCATGCTGCTGATTTATTTCATGTTGCTGTGTTCATTAGTCCTCATCTGCTCACATGGATTCATGTTCGTGCTGCTGCTGTTTTGACGCATTGTTTTTGTACTATTAGATCCAAACAAATGAACTACGAATATACTACATTGACTAAACTAAGAATACACAAAACTAAGAATACGCTTTCTTTTCTTTACAATTTGTATTTTTGTTGGATGGAACTGGGACCCTGTGTACATATATTAGTTTTGTTCCACCTCATGTACCACATGTGATGTGAATGACAATAAAAAATCCTTGAATCCTTATAATCTAGTGCGCCTTATAGTCTGAAAAATATGGTAATAAAATGTGGATGAACACTAGAGAAAACTGTCTTGTCTTAAAGTCTTTTTTGACTGTCTCCTTATTGAGAACATGTCAGCTTGCAGGTGATGACTAGAACTTAACACTCGAACTGACCAAACTGTTTACAGATGTCCATGACAAAGCAAAACCTCTTCATGCAAACAGCACAACTCTCTTTTCACAGCTTCCAAGTTTTCAAGGCCAAAAAGCTCCGCTGCTGCTCTGCAATGATGTCGCCAAAAGAAACTGTCGGTCTCTATTCAACATCTCATGGTGAAAATGACTGAAACCAGAGCAAGCAGGAATACTTTAGAGCTTATTATGTATCAGAAACAAGCTCAGTCCTCAAAACAAGTAAGACTTTCTGCAGAGCTGCTCCATCAAATCAGCATCAGAGGCACTTTGACCAATCTGGAATCACAAGTGAGGAATTCAGTTTTCTCATTAGGCAGAGAAATGAAAACCTGTTGTTTCTGCTTCAGCTGAATCATCACGTTTTAGAATTGGAAAAATTACATCCACTTTGAAAGTTCATAATAAGCAGAAGTTGATGTCCAAGCCTCATAGTGGAAAGAATCAACCTGAAACCTGCTGCAAATACTGTCAAGTGTTTTCCACTGTAACCGTGTCGTCAGTCCTGCCCTCGTTTCACCGCTAACAAGTTATGGACTGGCTGTCACTTTGTGTCAGGCTCTGACTGACAGACACGCTCCAGCAGATGAATGTAACGCTACAGTGTGGCTCACTGCATCCGGTGACACTGTAATGTAATTATAACAAATGTGTGCATGAAAATATGTGTGTAAATGTACGCCGGCTCTTTCAACCTTCATCATGCTGCTATGTGTAGCTTTAAATACAACAGATGAGTTCCAAGTGACACTATGTTGTTTTCTGCTGTGATGGTCTGTAAATAAACTGTTTAAAAAAATACATAATAAACATGTGTTTAACTCTGGTAAAAAAAAAAAAAAGTAGAGATGACTTAAACAAGACATTTGCAACAAAAAATAACAGGCTTTGTTAATGAAAAGCATATACAAGACACCTATGATGTCATATATGAATTAAAAACGTGTACATCAAAATCTACTGAATTACAATGAAAACACATTAAAACAACTGTGCTAAATATGGCATGTCACTGTAGTAATTTCTTGTGCACAAATACATTTTTCCAAAAGCAAAATAAAATGAAGTACTTTAAAGAAAAACGATGCATAAACTGTGTTATATAATTAGCTACTTCATTGTTAATTAATTTACTGATTCACACTGAAGATAAACTTTAGAGGGCACAATGCTAACAAAACACCTACTGTAATTTCTGGACTACTGAGCGCACTCGATTATAAGCCACGCCCACAAAAAACTTTTGTATATAAGCTGCAGGTGTCCACGTTGCAACATGAAATATTTACACAGTAAGCTTTGTTAAGCTTTTAATTAAATAAGTACTGGTAACACACACAATTATGTACAACAATTGCTTTTTTATTTTTATTTTTCTCTGAACAGTGCCTGTAACACAGCTGGTAAAAAAATAAAAATATATACATAGTAACCTACCAGGAAGTCAATGCACACTGTGCAGGAGTGGTCTATAGAGCAGCTCTGTGAGTGCCCAGGTGTGATGAGGCTAATGTTTTGGTGGCATGAAGCTCATCAGCCCGTCAAAAATAAATAGATAAATAATCCATAAATTAGCCACGGTGTTCAAAGTGTGTGAAAAAAGTAGCAGCTTATAGTCCCAAAATTACGGTACTTCCTTTTGTGTAATTTTAGACTTTAAATTAAATCAAAAACCAACTTAAACATTAGCTTTTATTACTGATGCATCTTCCTTTGAAGAAAAAAAAAATTATTTAAAAGCAGCTCTATTTTTCATGTGAATAAAGAAAACTACATTTAACAAACATAACAATAATATTGCATTTACTTTAGTGATAATTAGATACAGTTAGAACATTAAAAACCTTCAGTGGGCTCCCAGCAGAAGTACATGTGACAATCTGTACTTTTAACCAGAGCATTGTTTCATCAGTGGTGAATATGTTACAGGATTTTAACAAAATTAATTCCGGTATGAGAATGCAGAATCTCTGTGAGTGAGAAATAATCAGATGTCGAGTTTATCACAAATGTGAGCACAGAAGCTGCTTGGATGAGTTTCTGTGAGTTACTCTGAATCTGACTGGTCCATTATAAGAAAATAAATAAAAAGGCCAAAGCTCATCCTGAGGACGATGAAGATTTTAAAATAATCTGACATGTAATCCCATATTTCAGGACTGTAAACAGCCCCTAACCCAGGTCATGTAAATTACGTTCCCCTTAAGATGTCACAATATTTGGCTAAATAGTATAAACTGTCATTTTAAAGTCAGATGTAACTTTCCCAGAGGAGAGATTGAGGAAGCTGTTCCTTCAAGGGGCATGAGTGACTGCATGAGGGGGTGAAACTGAAAGATGGCAAACGACACCAGTGACAGGATTCACTGTTAAGTGTAAATCTGTGTTTCCTGTCTTTAAGACCCTCGGCACTGAGGAAGTCGGCTATTTCCACACAGACAGAGAGAAGACATTCACTTCTGGCTACCCCCCAGTTCAAAGTCATCTGTGGAACCAGTCACACTGTGGGTGTCTTCCTTCAGTTATGTTTCTGTGGAAGTATGACTATGCCATGAAAAATAAAATAAACAAAACATATTCCTTTGATATGTAGATGAAATTAACATTCATTGTGTATCTCTTTATGGCCTAAAAACTGTCAGTGATCAACAGTGTGCTGAGCTCGGAGGGATAAAAAAACACATACTGAACATGCTGCCGATGTGTTTTAGCTCCGACTATAAACTAGGACGGGTCCCCAGTTGAATAAATATCTGTGCACTACTGCTGGATTAATGAAAGTCACAAACAATTTAGTGCTGAGGCATCCACGTGCATCACATGCAAGCTTTTCTTTCAGACAGAAACCTTAATATTGTTTTGTATTTTCTGATAGTTACTTAACTGTCATAACAAGCAGACTTTATACCGTAAGCGTAGTGGAAATGCAATATTAGTTTTAGATATAAAATAGTCCCTCGTTACTTCGCGGTTTGTTTTTTTGTGGATTCACAGCTCAGTCCTATAAACATTCAGTCAATGAAAAGTGTCATGACCTTTTCTCTCAATTTACTATTTTTTTTCCATCTTAAACATCCTTTAGACCCATCTTCCACCCTTGTTCTGGTATTTATCACGTTTTATGCCAATAAAGGCTTTTCAGTAGGCCAGAGAATCCCACGAGTTGGTAACCGTGGCCAGTGGCCACAGGAAGCTGCGTTTGATTTGTGCTGAAGTATTCTGACCTTTAGAAAACTGTCAAACACGTGTTAAAAAAAAATAAAAAAAAACCTCAATGGAGCTACAACTAAACGCAGAACACACTAAAACCACAGCTAAATATTTCATTATGTTTATGTAATAAAAGGCATTAAACCTGTTAGAGCAAAAAGAGAAAAATAATATATTTAGGTAATGACACAGAACACCCTTAAAAATATCTTAAATGTGATTAACTGTACATCTTTATACTGAGTATGAGGTGTGGAAATGCTAGAAACAACTCGTTTACTCATTTCTAATTTTAAAAAATAATAAGGGGGGGGGGGGGCATATATAATAAGATTTTTTCTTCTTTCTGCCACTTTTCATTATATATATATTTTTTTGTTTGTTTTCATGTGAATACTTGTTTATTGTTATATATTTATTTTATAAAATGAACAAAGAAATAAACTAAACTAAACTAAACTAAAACCAACCGAACTGCCGTTACTTCTGGTTGATCAAGGTGGACACAGCGAGACGGTGGAAGGTGAACACATTTGACCGGCTCGGACGTAATTTGACCTAAGCAACCCTGTTTACATCCAGGGCTGGATGTCCACTCCTTACTGGAATTGAGACTGACGGTCTTGAAGGTAATGAGTTGTTGATGTTTTATTGGTGCATACCTGGGTTTAGCTGGCGTTGCGTGGAGGGCTGTCATTCCTGGTTGAACTAAACTCAGTCATGACAACTTCCCTTCTTTCCTCCTATTTCCTTAATCTATCTTTGCCAGTAACATTAAGTTAAAGTGCCCTCAGATATAAATTAATTATGATCTCATAACTTGATCTGTTGTCCCTTAAATACTCATCAGTTTGTGAAATTACGGATGCGTAATTTTCATCTGTTGTTTTTCTATAGGAAGTTGATTAAACAATCAAAGTATACATGTTATGATGTTATTTTAATGATCTGTTGAATAAATTACCTCATTTCCTTGATGGGTCAAATATAATTAACGTCTCATGTCACTTATATATCTCATTTGGTCACACAAGATGTAATTAATCCAAAAAGAAGAGAATCTGTGAATAAATAAACAATTATTATTCATGAACTTGAACTAGTCTTGAATGATTACTGTAATTAAAAGTGTGACAGGTAACCCTGCTTCACATCCTACAGTGCCAATTTCCAACATAAATGTCGTCCTTGAGTCTGTAGATGCCGTTCGAAGGGATGATTGATAGATTGATAATGAACGCAATTTCACATGCTTTGTGATCGACGTAAATCGGGATCGTGCTACCGAGAGTGTAAGCCAGGTGAGCCTGGATTGGCCTTACATTTTTCGTTTTTCGTGGAGTTAAGGATGTCGCTTACCATCCGTAGAGAGACGAGATAGGGTGGGATTCTGCCAGTGGCCAGGGTATCAACCGATGAGCTGATATCTCTAAGCATGTCAGCAAAGATCCTGTCTATCAAGTGTGCGATGGCGTAGTTCAATTCTACCTTAAGTTTTAGCTCATTAACCATTTGTACAAGGGTCTTGATTTCTTGGGTGTGAGTGTTCAACACTAAGACAGTATCCTTTACAGTTTTGGTCACTTAAGTGAATTGTGTTTGCTGTTGATCCATCTGTGCTTGGATCTTGGGAACTCGTTTTGTAGTTAATTAACATTTTGTTTTGATTTGATTTGATTTGATTTGATGTTTATTTATTCATTTTATAAAAAAAACCGATACAAAGCAGTTTCATCAGA